>VMBQ01000592.1:207565-219915 GCA_007657795.1 Dreissena rostriformis | reverse complement strand
CATCATTGGACGGTGTGTCGCGCGAAATAATTACGTCGATATCTCCAAGGTCAAGGTCACACTTTGAGTTTAAAGGTCAAAAATGGCCATAAATGAGCTAGTCTGTGCCATAACTATGTTGTTCATTGTGAGATTTGAAAATCATGTGGCAAATTTGTTTACCATCATTGGACGGTGTGTCGCGCGAAATAAGTACGTCAATATCTCCAAGGTCAAGGTCACACTTTGAGTTCAAAGGTCAAAAATGGCCATAAATGAGCTTGTCCGGGCCATAACTATGTCATTTATTGTCATATTTTAAAATCATTTGGCACATTTGTTCACCATCATTGGACGGTGTGTCGCGCGAAATAATTACGTCGATATCTCCAAGGTCAAGGTCACAGTTTGAGTTCAAAGGTCAAAAATGGCCATAAATTAGTTTTCATCCGATCTTTACGAAACTTGGTCAGAAGTTGTATCTAGACAATATCTAGGTCAAGTTCGGGTCATGCCGGGTCAGAAACTAGGTCATGGGGTCGAAAAACAGATTGATTTTGAAACAAGGGGGGGTTATTGTGATGAACAATCAGCAGCAATTCACAATTTGAGTTGCAGTTGTCTCCCTTTATCAGACTTTTTTTTATTGAAAACCTGGTTTTGTGACAATTTTGTCCCTTGTTATAGTGATAAGAGACTGTTCGGCGAAAGATAGTTTAATTTAGCAAAAATGGCAGGGAGAAAAAAACGACCACGATCGAGTAGATTTGGAGTTCTAGAGCTTCTTTTTTTCAACACGCAAGGACTGCGACAGGGAAACAAAATAAATCATTCAGAATGTTTTTTTTTGCCCATGTGTTCAAGCAAAATGATGAGTGACATATGTTTTCGGATGTGCAAAAGTTCGGACATTCCGATCTCGAGATACGAAAACGTAAATCAATGGATATTTGTATAATTGAAAGATGATTTTCAAGGAGTCCGACGGACTGCCTTGACACAAAAACAAGGAGTCCGAGGCCCATTTCCAGGAGTCTCGGACTCCTGGACTCCCGTTAGTGTCGAAGACTGCCTCGGGGACTCTGATTTTGAATTTTGGAAAGCTATGCAAATTTATTATTATGTTGTGTCTGAACCCCAATAACGTATGAAAAATGTTTTTTGACTGTTTATTTACTTGAAGGTAAGAGATTAAAATTTGACCACCCCTCGACCCATCTTATCTATTGTTATACTATAAATCTATCAATAAATGGTCATATTATTGTGTAATAAAACAATATTATTTCTTGGTTTGTTTAATCACACTGTAGACGTAAACAAAGTTTACAAACAAAGCTCCGACAGCTACCTGCTGCTTTTCTGGGTGCAGAAATTTACTCCATTTGCAAAAATTGATAGGTCATGAAGATGATTTGAATCTTTGTCACACATATTTGCTAGTCAAATCGAGACATTGACGGCATGTCAAAATCAAGTTAAAACAAGACTATTGCCAAGCAATTATGTCCCCTACCGGCTCCACCATTGTCAGAGATTTTTTTATTATTTTTTATATATTTGTTGCCATATTTTTACGTAGGAACAAAATGAAATGACGTCATCTATCCATGTTTCAATTTTCATGAAAAAATATGAAGAACTTTTTAAGTTATCGACGATAAGTGTGACAGACTGACGCACTGACAGACTGACAGACCATAAGTCATAAGTCCCCACCGGTGAAACCGGTAGGGGACAAAAATTGCTGATCATCAAAACTAGTAGTTCCGGGTCAAATAAAAACCCTGATCCAACTTAATTATTTGAATAAGACCATGTTCTTTACCTAAATATAGACTTTTTATGCCCCCTTCTTCGAAGAAGAGTGGGTATAGTGTTTTTGGCCTGTCTGTCATTCTGTCTGTCCAAAACTTAAACCTTGGTTAAAGTTTGGTCATAACTTTTGCAATATTGAAGATAGCAACTTCATATTTGGCATGCATGTGCATATCATAGAGCTGCACATTTTGAGTGGTGAAAGGTCAAGGTCATCCTTCAAGGTCAAAGATCAAAAAACAAAATCCAAGGGAAGTAATTAGCTTTAAAGGGAGATTAAATTTTATTTCAAAGCAGCGCAGTAGGGGGATTGTGTTTCTGACAAACACATCTCTTGTTCTTTATATGTTTATAGTTAAACCTTGTTAACTTTTTAAAAGTAACATTTTATCCCCCCCCCTCCTTCAAAGAAGAGGGGGTATATTGGTATATTGTTTTGCTGGATGTCGGTCGGTCGGTCCGTCTGTTGGTAGACCAGTTCCTTTCGATCAATAACTTGTGAACGAATTGACCAATTGGCTTGATACTTCCCATTTGCATTGGCCTTTGCCAGAAGATGGCCCCTATTGACACTGGGATCACAAGGTCCAAGGTCAAGGTCAATGTCGCAATAAGTGTGAAAATCGTTTCTGATCAATAACTCGTCAACTGATTCACAGATTGCTTGATACTTCACATGTGCATTGACCTTGGGCAGTAGATCACACCTATTGAAATTGGGGTCACTAGTTCAGAGGTCAAGGTCACTGTGACATTACGTGTTAAATTGGTTTCCGTTCGATATGTCATCAAAGGCTTAAGTGATGGGCCTCATACTCTGCAGATGCATTGACCTTGAACAGTAGATAATCCCTATTGAAATTAAGGTAAGTTTTGTTGCAAAAAATCCTGTGTCAAGGCCCTGTTTGGGGGTCGGGCATCAGTCTCTGACCCTGGAGCTCTTGTTACAGTACAGCCCACGCGGAACCAGCAAAGTCCGCGGCTATGCCGCGGACAGTAATTTGAGTACTCGACGGAATCACGCGGCGTATCGAAGAGTCACGCCGCATCGATCTGCGCTACCTCGCGTACTTTCGCGGAGTAAATCCGCCGCATATGTTCGCGGCGGATCGAGTGCAAAAATATACANGAAACTAGTTCAGAACATTTGTTTTAATGATGCCTCAACGGAGTTTGAAAATGGTTCTGGTGAGTTCTGAAACAGCTCATCTGCTGGGCAGTTTTCCTTACATCGTGAAACCTTGAAGTAATTTAATGTCAATTGCTAGTACATGTAGTTGTAGCCAAAAAACATAGCCCAGTCCTTAAGTTCTGATGCCATTTTAAAGCAATCAAGTAAAGACAATGACAATAAGGAAAAGCCAAAATCATATAACACATTTATCAACACATCCAACATGGTGTTCAAATCTTCATAACAAAAGGCTGTAATTACAAACTTCATACTTCCCCTCAAGTTTATATCAGTGCATTTACTTTAACAATGTACAAGTATAAACATGGATGCCAGGCTTAAGTTACTTTTTAGATCTCCTGAGCACAATGAACTATTGTCATTTTGCATTACCCTCAAAGCTCAATCTCAGTGTTACGCGGTGATTTCACAACAGGGTGTTATCGCATCACCGGGAGATGGTCACAGTGGAATCACCGCGAATCACTCATAGAGAGTTATCGTGGCGATTCACCGCAATTTGCCACGTTGGCCCTATCAGGGTTATGCGAGATTGAGGCAAAAATCGCGGGTCGCATAGTGTACATCTGGGCTGAGTGCACAGCATCAAAACTAGGTCACATGGTCAAACTAAACAAAAAGCTTCTTAAAACAATCTTAAGCAGTCACTTTTTTTTCCAAATCATGAAACTTGCACAGAACATTTGTTGTTATGATATCTTGGCAAAATTTGATTTTGCTCCAGTGAAACATGGCTGTCAGGGAGGGACCATATTTCTGTCTGGAACCTTGTGAACACTATTTAAGTCATCTTTGTAGTCCAATCTTCAATACAACTTTCTCAGAACATTTGTAAGAATGATAAGTGAACTGAGTTTGAAATGGTTTTAGTCCGCAGATAAACATGCCCACCTGGGTCAGGCCAGTTTTCCTTGTATGGCTATTGTGAAACCTTGTGAACAACCAGAGTCGCATTTTAAATCTGGTTGCCATGAAAAGGTCTAAGAACGTTTGTTTTTTGATGATATCATAGCTTATTTCTAAAATGGTTGAATGAAAACGTCTCAAAAGCTGCTCAGAACAGTTAAGTTCCTTTTGGTGTCAGAAAGACGCAGGGTCTTTGGCCCTCGTGTTAAAAGAAGGTTTCATCTGAAATTAAATTATTTCCTCATTTATTTCACTGTAAAGCGCACACATTTTGTTTACCGGTACGTGATGTATTGTTAACATTCTTTTGATCCTGTATATAATCTGCCTCATTCATTTAGGAGCAGGGTCACAGGCTTAGGGTACACACACTGGGTGTATTGTAGCCCCTGGCGTGTATTGTAGCCCATCTGTTGTACGGGACGGTTCAGCTTCACTGCCCAGGGCTTTTGTGTGTTTCTACTTTCATTGCAGTCATGTACACTGACCAGGGTGGACATTGTTGTTTATGGCTTAATTTGTAGATATGTACCCTGAAAAATGAGTGTTTAAAGTTCGACATCTTTTTCAGTAAAAAAAGTGTAGCACCGAACCATGATTTCAGGAATTGGGTTAATGGGGCATGGTCACTGTAATTTTTAGCATACATGTATATATGGAAGAAGTCCTATGTGTGCGTGCATGTTTTGCCGATGGTGGGAACATGTTAAAAAAGATAAATACTGGGGTAATCATAGATGAAGTCAGCATTTGGGGAACAAAATGTATACGTTGATTTGAACAAAGGGTAAATTCTCAGGATAAAACTGATTATAATGGCTGCCGAGCATTAACAATTAAAACCAGACTGAATGGTGAAGTTTATTTTTCTCTTCCTTAAAGTTATTTCTGGCCCATTTGTACAGTGTAGAGCAACACACTATTGAAATTTTCATTTAAAATACTGCACAGCAAATGTCAGTTTTCAATGTTATGGACATTTTAAACTTTATATTATTATAAACTATCACATGCTTTAATAATGCATGTGAGTTTACTGCATCATACAATCTGAAATGTATTTTGTGTGTGTCATTATTCAGGGCCATAAAAACCTTCTTCGCAAGGGGCCTCTTTTTCTTCCCCTTAACCAAAAAAGGCCCTTTCCCCTACAGAAATTTCTTTGAAATCATGCATTTTTCTTTAAATTTTTACCTCAGTATTTTTCATTCCCCAAAGCCAGAAAATTGTGTCTTTTTTTCCCCGAAAAAAAAGGCTGTGGCCCTTTCCCCAAAGGTGGTGTTTTGGCCCTGTTATTGAGCCTTTTTATTTCTTACCCTGGTTCATCCAGATATGAGGAAACCACAACACGTTTTTCACCACCACCTGTAAAAGGGACTTTTTCTTAAAAAAAGAATGTGTACAATATTATTTATGTTTAAACTATCATTTAACAAAAAAATTAAGTCAGGAGTTTTTTCTGATTTTTTTTTTAAATGATAGTTTTATTAATGGATTATCGATTCATTAGAAATTGGGAAAATGATAGAGTTTGTTACACATTTCCTTGATGATTTGGAATATATGTGTATTACTCATACATCCTTTCAGTTTGTAGAATTCACAACGAATAAGCACACTGCATGTGTGGTGCAGTGGTACATGTAGCGCACAAGCTTTTGCTTCCAGAGGTCCCGGGTTCGAATTTGGGGAATGCAATATTTTTTATTCTACTTTTTTTTTTTCTTGCTATTGTAATAAGTTACGACTGTTTAGAACATGATAATTATATTTATTAGTAAAAGTATTTAATGAGATTTTTATGCCCCCAAAGGTCGGCATATAGTGATTGCACTGTCCGTCTGTCTGTCTGAAATTCCGTCAAACTTTGCGTTTAGGTTTCGAAAAATGTGAAAAAACACTTTGCGTTGAGGTTTAGAAAAATGTGGAAAAAGGGGGCATATGTCATACTATGGTGACAAGTCTTGTTTTTAAATACAAAAATCTGTGAACAAGTCCCTTTTAAGTTACTTTTCATTATCTTACAGATTGTATTTTTGGATTGTTCATTATTTGTTTTGCCGGGTTTGTTTACATTTGCAGTCAAGTAGAAAGGGGCCCTTTTCTGTCAAAAAGGATAGTGAAGGATGTATAAATTATGAATTGAAGTGTTCCTTTCGGGTCAATTCATCAGAGTAGCATATTTTCTGGCGATTGTATAAAGAAGTAAAGAAGGCTATAAAAAGGAGATAAAATCTTGTTTTCTTCAAAAATTGTCTTTTAAATGAGAGGTATTAGATGACACAAGTTGAGTGTTTACTCCTGTACTGTTTGTCAGTTAAGGAGGGCCGGAGACTCTTAAACCCTTACAAATTCATTGACAAGTTGAATGTGCAGTTGGAAAAGATATTTTTAATGTATGTTTTGTGTTGCTGTGGTGGAAATTCAGTTTGGATTTGATTTTAGCTGGAGGGTTTTTAGCAAAAATTTAAAAGCTACTTTGACTTTAAAGGACTTGCGGTTTAAGAACTCTTTATGTTGACTTTTATTGAAAACAATTTAAGGATGGAAGAAAAAAAAAATATGTACATGTTTGCATTTCTACATGGTGCATACAGATTCTCAAAATTATTATAATGTTCCATCATAAAAGAGAAATACAATTAGTTTTTTTGTTTGCAAAATATTGCTCAGATTTATCATACAATTAAATGTTAAAATTAGGGTACATGTACATAATTATTCTTTCACATCAAGAATCTATTCAGGCTTAGTAATTACTGTATATTATTGTAGGGATCGGTTGTCAGTTTTAATTTGACAGCAGTAATTCACCATGAGAATTAGGTTAATGCGCGTCTTTAAAACGGGATTGGACATATTGAGAATGCCTAAGTATAAGTTATAATGGACTACCCAAATCCGCCGTTAAAGGATAATAAATTACCATAGTTTAGTTTTGTGGTTTGTAATGGTTGTATAGAACAGCTGTTAAACAAGTGTTGGACTGTACATGTGCAATGTTTTCAGTGATTGAAGTATAAATTTGTCTTCCTGAAATGTTTCCAAATTGTTTTTGATACCAAAAAATGAAAAATGGGATAGCATTCAAATGCAATTGTTCAGGGAAGTATTGTTTAAAAAGTTACAAGTGACATCTTTTTCTTCGCAGATGTCCAGGAATATATTAATATCCTTAAGTATCTACATATATATACATTACAAGGGAAAGTCAAAAAGCTTTTGGAAATTAAAACTTAATAGATTCACACGAAACATTTGTAATGGTTGTAGTATTCAATGAAAAACAACAACAGCAATGCGGATAGTGCAGTCCAACAAGGATATTGTTGTTGTGAAACTTAGTGAAGTGGATGTTAACCCTTTGAGCGCTGGAACCGGATTTTGAAGGCCTTTGCAAACAGTTTGGATCCAGATGAGACGCCACAGAACGTGGCGTCTTATCAGGATCCAAACTGTTTGCTATTCTCTGATAGTATTCTTTGAAAAAAAAAATCAAAGAAAATGCTAATTTTAGAAATTCAGCAGACGAAATTTTAGCAGACGACAAATTTTCCAGCATTCAAAGGGTTAAAACTTTGTTACAATGTGGATAAGCAGGAATGTAAAAAAACAAAACAATGACAGACACGAAAGAGGTTGTTGTGCATGTCCACGCGTAAGATCATGAATTGTGCTTGAAGTTTCCTTGTTTTGTTTTGTGGCTGTCTTAGCGATGAAGCCGTTGACATAGATCTACATGCGCAATATTAAAGGCATGGTGCTTTTTGCAGGTACAGGAACATAACATAATATCGTGTAATTCGTGTTATTTTGATCTCAAATATTAACTTTTACACAATTTGTAATCAAAGTGTTTTTTTTTTTTTTTAATTCACAAGTCCTTTTCAAGAATGTTATTGCTTTTGTGAGAGAAACCATGATTTGCAGTTAACAAATATCTGCAATCATCTGTATTAGTAAACCTATCAGATTAAAAAAATACAAGTGTACAAAATGATTAATGGATCAGGGTTAACCTATGGTAAGTGAGTGATAAATACTTGTTGTAGAGCCCAGATTTTTGGCTGGCCCATCAATATAATTTTTTCCCCTTGGCCAATGTGTTCTGATCTTTTTGCTGTCCATCTGTCACAGATCAAGAGTATAATAACTGTGCTGTAAACTTAATACTTGTAGTTACCTGTATGTACAGTTACCTAATAGGTTGTAATTATGGTGTTTAATCCCAAGTTCAGACAACAACAGTCTTCAAGACTAGGGTATTGTGACCATGCAATTAATAGGCAGTTTTTCCATAATGTATGAACGCTTGGCCTGTAATTTATAGTCTAGTGTATTGTCAGGACTAAAATAGCTGACCACAGGTTGAGAATCGATGGCTTATGTTTTGGTAAATGTTGTTGTCCAATGCAGTTCTGTGACATTAAACGAAACAAGATTACAACGCTACTGGACTGTTAACCCTTTCAGTGCGGGAACTGAATTTTGAAGGCCTTTGCAAACAGTTTGGATCCAGATGAGACGCCACAGAACGTGGCGTCTCATCAGGATCCAAACTGTTTGCTATTCTGATAGTATTCTTTGAAAAAAATCGAAGAAAATGCTAATTTTAGAAATTCAGCAGACAACATTTTAGCAGATGACAAATTTCCCAGCATGCAAAGGGTTAACCATGACCCATTTACATTGTATGATTGTCATGTTACATTTCACAATTTCGCAATTCCAAATTGCATGTATGATGACTGGATCAACCTAGGTGCTGAATCCCCTCTCCACTAATTACACCTGAACTATTACATGTATGTACGGTTCAGTTGGTCTTATTATGGGTGAATATCTGCCTGTGTCTATGTATAGCTCTAATGTATACATGTATACAAATAAATATATATTTACTATGTCTACCAGTAACGATAATTTGTATTTTTAGGTGTTTACATTTGCATAGTGTCCAAGTCTTTACATCTAAAAATACAAATTATTGCCACTGGTAGATATTGTAAATGTTACAAACACTTGTATTCTAAATGTAAAAGCATAAAGCAATGGAAAAGCAAGAAATTAAATTTCCCAATTTCAGTCACAATAGCGCGATTTTTCACAATCCAAAGAGCCACTTTATCAAAATAGTGAAAAATACTGCAATCTTTGCCAAAAAATAACATTTAATGCATTTGAGATTTTTCTCTGTGTTTAAGAGTATTTGCTTTAGGTTTCACAATTGCGTTGCATGTATTGTCGCAAATTAAAGGCAATCGGTGATATTTCCCCACAGAAGAACAAAACATTGGTTAATTGTAAAAATTGGTTATTGATAAAATTATTGATGATTACAAAGTTGTTTGACAGATAATTAAATAATGACATTGTTACACAGTCTATGAAAAAGAAAGTTAAAAATATTTGGTTAAATTTTAATATTAAAGAGCATTACTGGCTCCTGTTTCTCATGTGTGTTTTCGCACATATTAAAGAGGAACTTTTTTTCGTCTAAAATCATTTATTTTAAGTTTACTAGGTTGTGTCTTATAAATGTATATACAAAAGTTTTATTGAGAAATTTGTCCCACCTGTTTAATGATACCTCGCCAGAACATGAACTGGTGTTTATAAGGTTGTAGAATCAGTAAATATTGGTCACAGAGAATATAACCTCCTGACCGCTGAGCTATTGTTAAATTTTTCTTCGAAAATCACATACATTTCTACATCCTTCCTTCAAAGTTGCAAACATTATACATAATGTTCTTTTGTATGACATACATGCAGTTAAATTGCTTAACACTGGACCTCCTAGTGGGATGATTGGGTGACGTTGCTGATTAATTTAAATGTACATGTAAATAGGCCTACAAACATTACCACATGCTATTTTAAATATCACAAGCATAGATTACACTTTTTATCAAAGAAGGCTGAATGTTGCAGTCACACTGAATGTCTTTTTGTCTGTTTGTCTGTGCCAAACTTCTCGTTTTAGCTATAACTTTGCCATTTATTGATAAATTTTGCAATAACATAGCACATGTCAACCATCATAATACGACTTGTCATTCATTACACTTGTCTGCCTGTGTCAAAGATCAAGGTCACCCAGCCCTATTAAATCATGTCTTGTTTTTTTATGAAATAGTTTACGTGCTGAACACATTTGACTTGTTATGATTGAATTAGTTTGCAGATAAATTTGAATTTCAATTATGATCAGCATTTGAGGAAGTGTCCATAATGTCTTCTGCTAGAAGAAGTGCAATATTTTGTATGCCCCCGAAGGTGGGCATAAAGTGATCGCACTGTCCATCTGTCCGTCTGAAATTCCGTCACACTTTGCGTTTAGGTGTCGAAAAATGTGGAAAACACTGCGTTTAGGTTAAGAAAAATGTGGAAAAGGGGGCATATGTCATCCTATGGTGACAAGCCTTGTTTTCGTTTAAAATCACAAGACAAACCAAAAGCAAATTGTTGTTAATTTGTGTGATTGCAGAGTCACAACGCAAACCAAAATCAAAGTGTTGTTAACTCGTTTGATTTTAGAGTCACAACAGAAACCAAAATCAAAGTGTTGTTAACTCGTGTGATTTTAAAGTCACAACAGAAACCAAAATCAAAGTGTTGTTAACGCTGTACGAGTTCCAATCAGGGGGAGACAACCAGCTTAGCATCGTCAAAGGTTTGTAGATAGTAGATAGCAGGGCTTAGTATCACAAATGTACTTAAGTCAATATTCTAACTCAACTTTGAGCTTTTACGCCCCCGTCTTCGAAGAAGAGGGGGTATATTGTTTTTGGCCTGTCTGTCTGTCTGTCCCAAAACTTCACCCTAGGTTAATGTTTGGTCATAACTTTGGCAATATTGATGACAGCAACATGATACTTGGCATGCATGTGTATCTCATGGAGCTGCACATTTTGAGTGGTAAAAGGTCAAGGTCATCCTTCAAGGTCAAAGGTAAACAAAAATAAAAAAATAAAATAAATTTAAGCGCAATAGGGGGCATTGTGTTTCTGACAAACACATCCCTGGTTTTATCAATTTTTTAGATGAGTTTCAACCTCATGCTCAATTTAGTGCTTAGAAATGTCTTTTTGAGTTTTACTCAGTCCTGAGTTTGAGCAAGATTCTGCCTAAAGTTGAGATTTGTGTTGCGTTCTGAGAAAACTGGGCATAATGCATGTGCGTAAAGTGTCGACCACTCAGGCTAATCCGGGACGACTTTTTCTGCCTTAACTGGATTTTCGCTAAGAAGAGACCTCATTTAAACGAAAAATTCCATAAAAGCGGAAATTGTCGTCCCTGATTAGCCTGTGCAGACTGCACAGGCTAATCTGGGATGACAATTTACGCACATGCATTATGCCCAGTTTTCTCAGAACACGACACATTTGTGATTGTTTGTGAGCTGACCGACATTCTCAGTTCTAAGCTGCGCGGAAACTCAAAATCTGTCTTTTGAGTTGAGATAAAAAGATGAGAATCTTCTTGATACTTGGCCCAAGACAGGTTAAGTCAATATTACCATTTCATCGCTTAGTATTCTGGTGTGTTTTTTTCGGGAGAAAAGAAAGGGGCATTGATTTGGGGGTCAAGGTTGCAGGGGCTTCGAACATGAGTTTGGGGTCAAGGTCGCAGGGGCTTCGAACATTAGTTTGGGGGTCAAGGTCGCAGGGGCTTCGAACATGAGTTTGGGGGTCAAGGTCGCAGGGGCTTCGAACATGAGTTTGGGGGTCAAGGTCGCAGGGGCTTCGAACATGAGTTTGGGGGTCAAGGTCGCAGGGGCTTCGAACATGAGTTTGGGGGTCAAGGTCGCAGGGGCTTCGAACATGAGTTTGGGGGTCAAGGTCGCAGGGGCTTCGAACATGAGTTTGGGGGTCAAGGTCGCAGGGGCTTCGAACATGAGTTTGGGGGTCAAGGTCGCAGGGGCTTCGAACATGAGTTTGGGGGTCAAGGTCGCAGGGGCTTCGAACATGAGTTTGGGGGTCAAGGTCGCAGGGGCTTCGAACATGAGTTTGGGGGTTAAGGTCGCAGGGGCTTCGATCACAACTTTTCGCACAATATCTAAAGAAGGCTTTAACCTTGATCCATATAAATGTTTATATTTTGCTTTTCAAAATGGTAAGTTGAATGTAATGTTTGGCAAATATAATTTATTCTTGAAGAATTAGAAACGGTCATTCAAAATCAGGGCCGGTATCCGGCCCCATTCCCAATGGAAAAAGGTATATATTTTTCCCAAATGGGACCTAAAAATTCTCAATTGAGGGTTTTCCCCCATTTTTTTTTTTTTTTTTTTTATTTTTTTTTCATTTTTAAAAGATAATGTAATAAATGACCACACCCCCACATTTTAGCTAAAATTGCCATAACTTCTTTATTTATGATCAGATTTGATTCATACTTTGACAAATAGATGAGCGGTCTGCACCCGCTAGGCGGTGCTCTTGTTATC
>VMBQ01000592.1:173454-201698 GCA_007657795.1 Dreissena rostriformis | reverse complement strand
TTTACATGTTCAGTATAGAAAAATCACCTGCTAACATGAAAACTTTGGATTAAATTATCAAAATAAAAACAATGTTGCAAACTGTGATTATATTAATTGGTAAGTATCAGTCGTAAAACCACGAGTTTTCTATACAAAACATTACTACGGGATCGGTCGATCTTGGTCGAATTTCATTCAATTTTTCATGGACGACTTCATAATTCGATTAACTATCTTATCTATTTTGAATCCGCGCACATTAAATGAATCATGATTTTAAATATTATTATAATTGTTCTTTTAAAATGTATTTACTAACTCATATCATTTTTCAAAGATTTTTATTTCATGATGCGCATCGACTCGGCGTCCTATCGCGGACCGCGGCTTGCCTCGGCATGTCGCGGCGGACAGATGCGAAGCATCGCGGGGAAATTCGACGCGCCGCCGCGAACTGACGCGGCTTTGACGGCCGACTCGGCATCGACTCGATGCTCCATTCCGCCGCGGAACGCGAAATATGCTTGTTCGGCGTGGGCTGTACTGTATCAACAATCCTTAGTTGAAATCTGACTGATCAGTCAATGTAAATGAGTGTTGTAGAGTATTCATGATAGTATTTTTCTTGAAAAATCGTCTGATGGTAATCTTTGTACAATTGTGAGTTAATTGTGCTGCTTCCACTAACATGTAAGTACTTATATTCTAGCATCCATTCAGAATATATTCCATGAGGCATGTGCATGGACACAGAAAGGTAAATGTTAATATACTTGTCCAATCATGAAATGCATTCTCAAACTAAACAAAAACTACAACTTCAAATTCTCCATTATTTTTATTTAAGTATTTAATCATCCAAGTAAGAACTACATTGTAAGCACTGAAACAATCAAGAGTCTTCAATAAGACTGATGATGCAATGATAATAAAACTGTCAAACATTCTCCCGCACAATATAATATGACAAAATAATCTACCAAAAAACACCCTGTAATTAGCTGAACATGATGGAACACCTACTTATCTACATGGATATACATAATCTTCTACTGGCATCTTTGTTGAACTACATTGTTATTTGCCAATAAACAGGCGAAACAGTAAAACAGGCGGAACATTCTTTCCAGTTATTTTTCAATGTATACACATTTCTCTTCCTGGTGTTGCAGTAATTGTTCTTAACCCTTTGAGCGCTGGAACCGGATTTTGAAGGCCTTTGCAAACAGTTTGGATCCAGATGAGACGCCACAGAACGTGGCGTCTCATCAGGATCCAAACTGTTTGCTATTCTGATAGTATTCTTTGAAAAAGAATCAAAGAAAATGCTAATTTTAGAAATTTAGCAGACAACATTTTAGCAGACGACAAATTTCCCAGCATGCAAAGGGTTAGATCTCCCCCATAGACACCAAGTACTGGGTCTAGTCCCAGGAAACGGACTTACGAGCGTTTTAAATAAGCCATAGGCTTTCGATGCAATCGAGCTAAAATAAATAGGTTTAAACTTATGATATACTCTAGTTAGGACATATTTCAGTACTTGGGGTTGGAAGTTACGGAACTGTTTGAATTTATTTTTTGCATCAAAAATTGTTCCGTTTAATATATTAGCGTGTAAAGTTATGAAGGCTTTTTGTGCAGAACATGTTGATATACTTATTTAATAGTTATGTTTATGTGTTTGTCAGGATATGTTTGTCACATGCAAGTGTACTGCACATTGAACTTTAACAGGGTTTGTAGTTGTCCTAGGAAGGGTACAATGTCCCTGGAAAACAAGGAACACATCTGTGAACGAAATGTTAACCAGGAAATACATTTATAACAATTCAATATGACAATAAGGGAATAGAATCATTTGGCCAAAGATTGTTTTTTTTTTCTTAGAAATTTCAAACCTTACACAGTGATATTTTTACAAATTTTCTCATCTGAGTCCTGGGACTCGATAACTTGCAAATCTGTAAGTCCCCGAAAGAAAGAACAAGTCCAAATATTAAACAATATTATTTTTTTAGAAATTTCAATGCAATTTTGGGACTCACATAATTCGAAATTTTGCATCCCCGGAGGATTTTGTGAGTCCAGGATGCAGGACTCGCAGGTAAAAAAATCACTGCTTACAGATAATACTTGAATACAACTTTACCAGTTACCAAGTTGTCTAGTTTTTGTCAATTGTCCATCACTAACATGTAAAATCTATCAAAGAAATCCATTTGAAACATTATTAATTTTAAATTTTCTCAATTATGATCAACCTTGATAGTAAGATTTTTTTTTTGATTTATTTCCCTTTTCTTTTCTTTTTTTTTTGGATAAGTCAAAATTCTCAATTTTTGAAGGGATTAAGCTAAAACTGAGTGGCAGGGAGCTAGGGGCCCTTCAATTTTTATTCCCCACACTTTAAAAATATCTTGCCCCCCGCCTTCTAATTGTGTTTGCCCCATCTTTTCAATATTTAAGAGAAAAGTAAAGCTTTTCCCAGCCATTGGCAGCTAGTGCTCTTGTTTTGTTTTCGCACATCTGCACTTTGGCCGTTCTAAAAGCTAAACTTATTTAGATGTACTTTTGAACTTTGGACATTAATATTATTTCACCTCTTTCAAGACAAGGAAACTAATAATTAAATAATCAATGTCATGTTACGCGGCATCTCAAACAATGCCGTTGTTTAACCCTTTCTTTTAGTTTCTGATTTTTTTATTTTTTTTTAAATATGTTTTTGTTTTGTGGCAACATATGGATTTTGTCAGTGGCGATGCCAAGTGGAATTATTTAATTTTAAGTCTTTAAAATTTAATATTAATTCTTTTGAAATTAAAAGTTCGAATTAAATCATTGTTAAGTATCTTATTGGTCATCACAATGAGTTTTGTCTTTGTTTAAATTGAGCCTAACAAATTATGATAAATAATAAAATAAAACTTAAAGTGTAATGTACGTTTGCAATAGATAAATTATATGACCATAAAGTGGAAATACATCAAATTAAAATCCTTCAATACATTGATAATTTTAAGTGCAGGTAAATACTGTTCACATATAAATATATATTGACTTGATTTGTTTAAATAATGTTATCCATAGAGCTGAAATTTCATGTCAACTGACCTCTTTACAATTTTATGTGGCATTACGTAGCAGATTATGAAAAGTTTATTTAGTAAATAATAGATTATATTATGTCATTGTTTACTTGGCACTGAAGTTCATGTAATATTATGTTATGCTGTCTACCTGTTGCTTTGTTTAACCCTTTGAGCGCTGGAACCCGATTTTAAAGGCCTTTGCAAACAGTTTGGATCCAGATGAGACGCCACAGAACGTGGCGTCTCATCAGGATCCAAACTGTTTGCTATTCTGATAGTGGTCTTTGAAAAAAAGTGAAGAAAATGATGATCTAAGAAATTCAGCAGACGACATTTTAGCAGATGACAAATTTCCCAGCATGCAAAGGTTTAACAATTGGATTACTCTTGTGAGAAATCAGAATTGTGACATGGGATTTAACAATAAACGATTTAGGACTATTGTGATCGTAAATTATTGATACAGTCATGTTTATATATAAACAATTGGGATAAATACAAAACGATTTTGTGATAATAACAGCGGCATTTTTTAAAGTAAAATAAACAGGTGTGAGTTTCTAATTGTGTGTGGTGGTGTGGTTATGTAAATCGATGTGAAAGGATTTAGGACTATTGTTATAGTAAATTATTGATTAAATCATGTTTATTTATAAGCACTGTTTTTATTTCCCGGTTCAAATTATTTTTGGGAATAATAATCGCAACACTTTTTAGATACATGTATATAAAAAGGTGTGAGTTTGTAATTGTGTGGTGATGTTGGTTAGGTAAATCAATGACTTTTTGAAATTGTCAGCTTTCAAATATTTTCTTTTGTTTTTAAGTAAAATAAACAGGTGTGAGTTTGTGTTTATGTGGTGGTGTAGGTTAGGTAAATCGATGTGAAATTGCTAGCTTTCGAATATTTTATATTGTTTTTAAGTAAAATAAACAGGCGTGAGTTTCTAATTGTGTGGTAGGGGTGGTAAGGAAAATCGCTGTGAAATTGCCAGCTTTCCAATATTTTCTTTTGTTCAAGGCCGATGAATAATGCTACTATTTTCTCCCATGCTATGAGTAATACGAGTTATGAATGAACGGTAACCTGATTTCTGTAAGAAGCATGTGATCTGTGCCTACCTAGGTACTGTGACAGGTGAATACAATTGTGTACATATAGCGCAAACAATAAGTTTAATTGGGTATTGTACTGGGACATGTCGAACATTGGTCTGATTAAAGTTTAAACCTCACATGTAGGCGTCTTTTTTTTTATCATTTTATGAGCGGGAAGTTAAGTGACAAAAATCGGTCGATGGGATTTACTTCATAATCAAGACAGGGTATGAAAGCTGCATTTAAACCTCACATGTAGGCGTCTTTTTTTAGTCATCAATGTATGCACGAAAAATTAAGTGAAACAAACCATGACACAAATCGGTGGACGGGATTTACTCGCTAAATCATCTTTTTTTTGTTCATCAATGTTTGCGCAGGAAGTTAAGTGACACAAATCGGCGGATGGGATTAAAATGATAAACCAGTCATGAATGAAAGTTTCATGATGATCAGGATAATGGTTATTAATTCATGCTTTAAGCTGTATTATCTTCAGGCGAACTGCTTTAAATCCAGTAAAAAGCCCCTTATCTGATTACGGGGCAGATTTGAACGTTGAATTAAGTGCTAAGAGAGAGGTTATATGGCTGTAAAATGGTTTAAAGGGACAAAGATGAGAAGTCGAGTTTTTGTTTTATGAATAAATTTTGTGGTGTGTATTTGTTATTCATGGATATTAAACAATTAAATGTGTTGTACTGTACTGAAAAATATTGATGGATAAAAATGAACTTAAGTTAAATTTGTTACCTTAAGAAGGCTGCTGAGCAAAATATAATTGGGTGAGGAAAATAATTAATTGAAATGTATTGCATTGTATTTTGAATGAATAAAAAATGAACTTGGTTGGTTTAATCATGAAGGCAGTGAAATATAATTGGAAGAGGAAAATAATTAATTAAATATTGCATTCTATTTTGAATGAATGTATTTTGGCATTGTTTGAAAGTGATTGTCATTTGATTTTGTATGGAAAAAGGAAAATATGTGCGCTAAACATCAAACAAAAATAGTTGATTAAACTTGAGGGTATAATAAAACTGTGGTGAATTGATGGAACAGTAACTGTTGAAAGTGAATTTGTAATAATGCACCAGTTGTTAAGGATTGATAGCAATGGTGGATATAGAAAGGACTAGCGAGGCTTGCCAACTTTATCGGGAGCATTTGTATCAGTGCAAACGGAGTAACCCTGCCGCTGCAGTAAAGATGGTGAAGATTAAAAAGAAGCTCAAGATGTATATAAGTAAGTTGCAATAGTACTCAATGGTACACAAAATAGATGAACATAAAATGCATCACTGATTAACCCTTTGAGCGCTGGAACCGGATTTTGAAGGCCTTTGCAAACAGTTTGGATCCAGATGAGACGCCACAGAACGTGGCTTCTCATCAGGATCCAAACTGTTTGCTATTCTGATAGTGGTCTTAGAAAAAAAAATCAAAGAAAATGCTAATTTTAGAAATTTAGCAGACAACATTTTAGCAGACGACAAATTTCCCAGCATGCAAAGGGTTAAACATTACCAGTTGTTTGGCTTATGTTCAGGATCATCTAAACTAAGGCTTTTTGGGCTAAAATGTATACTGAAACAAAATGGCTAATGTGGAACTCGGGGATACATGTATATCAAATTAAAATTCATGTATATCATAGAAATCTCTTTACATGGTAACGGCTGTTTTTTTTCTTCAAAACAGTTGTTCGAAAAACAACTTGGCTTGAATTGATAATTTGAACAAAGTATCCAGTGATTGGATGGTTTGATAATGTGTTTTAAGATGCATTGATTTCGTGGTTCTTCCGCCCACATAAGTACAAAAAAACAAAGAACAAGACACAAATTTGTACTGCCCCTGTTATCTGAACCATCCCATGCAGATATAAAACATTGTGTTATTTGTCAACACACTTGTTAAACTTTCTTCTTTGGGAGGGGACATTAACGTCTTTACAACATTTATAACACTACTTGAGTTGTACCTGTACAGGCTGCTATTAATGCAAAATATTCATGATTATAACAAAAGACTCCCCAAATAGGTTGTGAATAACAAACAGTTGATATGATTCTAATGATAATTTTACAAAATATTTTCATTTTCGGATGGCTTTTACCGTTGTTGCTTACATTTTAGCTTTTTTTCAGAATACATTTTTGTCTTCAATGCATTTCTCGTATTGGCTCTTTTAAGGACATGTACATGAAAAGTGATTTCAGAAAAAAACTGAAGATGCATGAAATTTAATTAAAATTACGTTTTTATGCCTTACTAACAACCCATATATGGCCCTTATAATCGGGCATGTTGTAAAAGCAACTTTGAAATAAAAGAATGTTGTCTTGGGTGACACCCCGCTGATGTCAAACAGTTGTGACTTTTGGATTTGAAGACTGCATTGAGGTCTTTCAGTCCGTTGTCTGAGTCAGGTTTCTGGTTGTTTAGTTGTAGCATTGTAATATACTTCAAACTTGTGCCATGTGACCTAAATGGAGCAACGTGTACTTATACGTGTGATTTTTATCAATGGGCAAAACAAAATATCAGTTGTATTCGATTACATGTACCGGTACCTAGATCCTGTAGCTGCCATGTGGGTAGAGTTTCAAAAGAGTTCTCTCAGATCAGTTCTGTAGTATGGGCTTACTTATATGGTATGAGTCATGTTGATAAGTGTCCAGTTACAAGATGTGTGGGAACAGATCAGTTGTCAACAACTGAGTGAAAGGTTTAGTATTATATCTTTAGGTGTCACAAATCAGGTTCTAGTGTCTGTCAATTAAGTTTTCACTAAATTGGTTTCAATTTGGGATTCTATTGAATATGCATTTGTTGCTAAATACTTCTTGGGCCAAGTGTATATTATGTGTAAATGTGTCATAACTAGAAATCATTAAAAATGCAATTGACATTTTTGTATTTTTTATGCCTCCTGCATCTACTGATGAAGAAAGGCATATAGTGATTGGCTTGTCTGTCCGTCCGTCCCTCCACTCACCTGTCTGTTCATCCGAGCGTATGTAGGTACCTACGTTGAGATAAACCCTAGAAGACATGTTACGTAAAACATCAATACTGCTTACTACAAAGCTTTGATACTTTCATGGATCCTCTTCCTCCTCCTACTCATCATCATCATCATCATCAGTCAACCTCATGACACCTCCACCACCACCATTGTCCTCTGTAGCTATATACTTTCACTAAAATTCACAGGTGATCTGTGGTTTTCATTATCACCACCACAGGCATGTCCATGCAGTACATAATAATTGATACTCATGTCAAGTTTCTTCAGTGTGATCATAGAAGCAGAACAAATTTAAACCAACTCTAAACAGGTGTGTAATCGGTACTTTTTGCGGTACTTTTTTGCGCTTAATATTCTCTTTTTAACATGTTCTCTGACCATGAAATATGACTGACATAATTACCCTCTTTTTAAACCTTGGCTCCAAAAAAAAATGTTGGCACGTGTTTTCCTTTTGTGTTTTGCGTAACCGTTACAGGTGTTTAAGATTTTTAGTACTGATAGAATTCACTATTTTCTATAAATCATCACTGATATTTCTTTAGTTATTGTTAAAAATATTTGTGTTGAATTGTTATCTTTAAATAAGTTGTGCATCATACAATTGTTTTTTGGGAGAGCGCATTATTTAACATATTTTATTGCATATATTGAGAAAAAAACAGGAGTTTTTTCGGCAATTCAAAATACATAACTAGCTATTAGGGCTTGTATTAATTTATCATCAATGAAAACTCTTTAATCAATTTAAAAAATAAAAATTAATTAAAAAAAATAAAATCAGTCAGTTGAGCTTACAGCTTAAAGGTATTTAACTAGAATTTTTCCAGCCATGAAAGCCTGTGTCGGTTTGTCAGATACCATGTGACTGTTTATGTCCAAGGTCAGACAAAGGGGCCATTGTAAGGGAAGCTGGGTGTAATATTCATATTTATTTGTCAAAATTGTGTTATAATATTAGCAAAACTTCCAAAATTGGAGTCAAGACATGGCAAACTTCCAGTTGCTGAAAACTTTGTCTTAATGACAGACATCGATGGTGAATATAATAATTGCCTCATCACCAAAGCAACATGTTGTTCTTCCAATGAGTAGATAATAACTCAATTATACCCCTCACCCTATATCTAGCAAAGGACTTTATACTGGAATCACCATGGACTTGAGACTGTCTGTCTGACACACTGTTTCATCAAATCATGGTCAGGTGCCGGAGACTTATAAAATTGCAAGTGCTCTTAGTCATCGTAATTAGCAGTTTGTCAAGCCAGTTCAAATTCTTATATTTTCTTATATGATTACTTGCGACCAAAAGGAATGTTACAAGCACGCCAATATGAAATTGAGATTCTATCACGCCTGATTCAAAATTTACCTGTTAAGTTCTTGCATGGTTGTGCGAATTTTTATCACTGTGCTTTTGTCATATCATTTTAATCATGATTATAGTTGTTCTGGTAAGTTTTTGTCAAAGGTCTGACAAACTTTTGCAAAAAACAAACAGGGCTCCCTCTGGCTCAAAATTTTCTTTAGCCTAATTTACGGTAGAAATTCTTCACATTTTATCAGTTTTACAGGGTTTTATGTAGAAAAAGTTACAGCCAAATGGAACCTTTCTTGAGTCATTTAAAAAAAATCTAATTTGTAGCCATTTGCTAATTTGGCAAATGGGAGAGCAGACACTGTTACCTTGTTACCATGACAACTTTGTATGTGTTCTTGCAGGGGAGCAGATGACCATCCTGGGCTACAACAAGGGCGGCGAGTGGTGCGAGGTGAAGAACAAGGCGGGCGACATCGGCTGGGTGCCTAGCAACTACATCGCCCCCGTCAACAGCCTCGACAAGTTCAGTTGGTACCATGGACAGATATCAAGGTATGAGTTGTGTTGCAATGAAAAGTCGTTTGGGTAATAATTAAAAGGTTTCCATAGTCAATGCCCAAATTTGGCGATGGACATTCTATGAATTTGCTAGATTTTGCAAAAAAACCCAACTGATTTGGGGGTACAAATGTAGCTGACCCACTAATATCTTAAAATTAATATATCTTTAAAATCACATCCCATATCAACTATAATTATTTGAATGAAACTCCAATTGGTACATGTACATAAAAGTGGTCCGCATTGCTTGTTCCTACAGAGTAGATGGTATTTTCCGAAGTTGTGGGGGTCCAGTTTACAATTATTTACTGGGATTTTCAAAAACGTAGGTAATTCCAGTGTATGTCTGTTGTCACTGCAGTGAAATCCCTAAAAATAAGATATAGCAATTACTGCTGGAAGAGTGTTTCTAAATTTCAAAAATCAGTTTACTGGAGTTAAAAAAAATGAAGCTGATTCCAATCGGAACTTAAGTGAAATCCATGAAAGTGTGATAAAGCAAAAATAAAATGAATTCCCAGAAAATGACATATTATTTTTTTCCATAAATTTCAGAAATGCATCAGAGTACCTGCTTAGTAGTGGTATCAACGGCAGTTTCCTTGTACGGGAGAGCGAGAGCAGTCCAGGTCAGAGGTCAATATCAGTGCGATACGAGGGCCGCGTCTACCACTATCGGATCAGTGAGGACTCGGACGGCAAGGTAGTATTGGAACATCGCTGTGGGATAACGGGGCTTAATGCATGGGCATAAAGTGTCGTCCCAGATTAGCCTGTGCAGACTGCACAGGCTGATAAGGGATGACACTTTCTGCCTAAATTGGATTTTCGCTAAACACCATTTAAGCGGAAAGTGTCGTCCCTGATAAGACTGCACAGGCTAATCTGGGACAACACTTTACACACAAGAATTAAGTCCCATTTTCCCAGAATGCAGCTCTAGCTATTGATTGAACCATTATGCTTTGTTACTGGTGAATGTCTTTTATGTTTTATTAAAGCTAGAGTTTGTTGGAAGCCAGAATCTTTTTGAGACATTTTAAGGCTGATATGTTTGTAACTTATATGAGTGTTCAAACTGAAGAGTTTTCAATCTGAAGTCATACACTATATCCATAACGCAAATGTGACTTAAAAAAATAAAATAAATGTTTAGCCCCTTTAAGTTGTTACCACGTATATTGTAAAGAACATTGTTGGCTTTTTTGGGCTTGGCTTTCGTTATATTCCATGACAATTTATAAGGATGTTTTGAAAACAAAACTGTTTTTTGCAGCCATAATGAAATTAAACTTGAAATTTACATTTAAGGTCCTTAAAGATGACTCCAATCTATAGACCTTACATACTTTGGTTCACACATTTTTTAAAACTCCTTCCAAGTAATAAATGACAACAATGATGACTATGAACAAAAAAACAACACACAAAACACCTTACTTTGGTATAGAATGTTTTTACAGTGGATTCATTTAATTTTTGTTGACATGAAATGTTGGATCTTAAATTGTGGATTATTTAATAATGTCTGATATGAGACTTAGAATGAGAGCATTTGTTGAACATTTTATTTCGTGGTCAAGTGGACCCACACAAATCCTCGACAATTAGTGTCAAATGAACAATATTGGTTTCACGGTATATACATGAGCCTCATTGTGGAAAAACTAATGCATGTGCGTAAAGTGTCATCCCAGATTAGCCTGTGCGTAAAGTGTCATCCCAGATTAGCCTGTGCGTAAAGTGTCATCCCAGATTAGCCTGTGCACTTTGGACAGGCTTGTAAGAAATGACTCTTTAGGCCTTATTTGATTTTTGCTAAGAAAGGACTTCCTTTTAAAGTCTGATGTAAGAAATTGAACGTTAAACATTTTATTGTGTGGTTGAGCGGACCAACCAAAATCCCAAATGAATAATATTGGTTTCACAGTATATAAATTAAGGAACATCTTCTGCTACTCTTCAGGTATACGTCACGATGGACCATCGATTCAACACGCTGGCTGAGCTAGTCCACCACCATTCTATCCACTCAGACGGCCTAGTCACCACCCTGCTGTACCCTGCGCCCAAACGACAGAAGCCCACAGTGTTTGGGCTGAGCCCCGAACCAGACCGTTGGGAGATCGAGAGGATTGAGATTGCAATGAAACACAGACTTGGTGGGTTTAATTTTTCATTTGTTACAAACATTAACAGGGTGTGATTTCTATTCCTTTCAGCTGATTTCCTCCTTTTCAATGTCAAACTAATTTTACAAATAGTAAACTTTGCTGGATCAAGAGAAGAGTTGAGTTGAAACCTGTAAGGGGAAGAGCATTTTCCTCCATTGAGGTGGTTCATAAATCATGCCCCTGATTGAAGGCTTTAGTATAAGTTATGTTTTTGTCAACATTAATACATGTGGTTATTTGCTTATAACACGTGTATCACAGCAGTTTTGAAATAAAGTAGTTTTCATGATATTTAGTGAAGAAGAAAGAAACTGTTTCAGTTAAAACACAGTTTGTTTTGTCTTTCTCTGACATTAAATATGTAATAAGCATTGGTAAAAGTTTTTTAGCATATGCCGTAATATCCATTTTTTTCTGAATCATGTAAATCTGTTGAAATTTTGTGACAGACTACGATCTTTTCAGACATTATTCACTTTTTTGCTGTAATGGACACAGCCAATAAATTACGGTACAACGTTGACCTAGTTTATATGGAAATGAGTGAACATTACCTGATTTCACATGCTTTTAAACTAAATAAAATACATCTTAATTGACCAAACAAATGCTGATAGATCTAANTTTTCTCCGTAAGATATATATATATGAAGTTGTAAACATACATTCAAATACAATTTATAATATTTCAAGAATTATACCAACAAAACTAATTTGCACATGCATACTATAAAGTTTAAGTTGTGTGTATTTAGTTACTCTGTTATATATTAATGGAAACAATTTGAAGAAAATGAATGGAAACAAGTATTCAAAGGCATTGTTTTGAAAACATCATTATTACAATTAATTCACTTATGTTGTTATAATTATCATTAAATTATTTATTATATAGCAATTATATCGCCAATTGTTCCACGGATAGCAATCATGTCCATTTGTTTTTCATGACCCATGGCTGCTAATTAGAGCAACAGCACTGAAAATATGGAAGACAGGCTTAAAATAAGTTGATGATTATTGAAGCAGATGAGAACAAATTTTCTGGTCCACAACTGATTGCAATATATTGGATATATGTGCCAGTAATGATTACAGTGATTTTTTTTTGCCCGATTGGGAAATGTACTGGTACATGTACCACGCCAATTGGGAAAAATTAGCCCGCGTGAAATCTTATGATTGGGAATTATTGGTCTTTTTAATTCCTTGGTACTTAATTGCACAAACCCATTTAACATTCTTTTACATTTTATATGTTTACTTGCAGACAATGCACTTTTTTTAAACAAAATGGACACATCTACCCTCCTTTTCGGAATTTTTTGTATGGAAATTGGTTATTTTGTAATTTTTCCATGATTGGGAAAGTGCCTTTAATGGGTACATTGTTCATAACATGCAAAATCTCAGGATTATGTTGGTATTTATTTTACAATTGCTGCATTCTTTGCTTACAGGAGGACACCATGGCCTTGAAAGATTTCCTGGAGGAAGCAGGCATTATGAAGGCCATGAAGCATCCAAACCTTGTGCAGTTGCTAGGTATGTTGACCTCTGACTGCAGTTGCTAGGTACGTTGATCTCTGACCTTTGACCTTGACTCTCTCTACGAAGGACAAACTGACCATTGTTTTTAGTTGACATTGTCCTTTTATCGAAAGATCTCCACCTCTTTATAAACAACCTTTACCTCTGTGCTTAGAGCAGTTCCTCATATAAGATTCTTTTTAATGGTGTCCCTCTATGGAGGACAAACTGAGCACTGTATGTAGTGAATATTGTCCTGTCATGGAAAGAACTTGACATCTTTGTTAATGACCTTAACCTCTGTGCTTAGGACAGATTCCTCAAAGTAGACTATTTTAAACTATGATTCTTTGACCATGACCTATTTATGAATGACCTTGACCTCCATAATATGGAAATTACCCTCTTACTGCATAGAATGTGACCTTTGCATTATGTACCATCACATAAATGTTGTGCTTGATGCACTGTCTTAGAACTTTAAGGACTTTGTTGCATCATTTCAAAGTCTGGTCAACAGTATAAAATTAAGATTTTGTAAGAGGTTTTTCTTATCAATATAGAGCGGCGGCGGCAGTCTCCGGATACTTTAAAGATTATTTTCGATTGTTTTTTTTTAATATCCGAAAGTGCCGAACGATTTTGAGCTGGTACCCTAAAGCAGTCGTTTATCATTAATTTCGTCTATATTGCTGAGCGTTACTCATATTAAAATGTCAAGTATGCTAGGAACCATCAAGTTACTATTGTCGGGTAAGTTCGGATACCATTGGGTCTTTCGGATACCTATGAGGTTTTAAAAAAAAAAAAACGATACAAAACACAAACAAATCTTAATTTAAACATAGCGTTATCAAATTGCATTTACTTGTTTCTTGAGACTGTCTATTATACAAAAATACAAATAGTTTAACTGACAATATTAACTCGTATGAAAATCTTGTAAACTAGCTTTATCTTTTATGAAATTATTTCATGTTAAAACTTTTCATTTCAGTCACGTAACGCTTTAATCATGTCAAATAACCTACGCTTTTTACACCATTGTTCAAGTAAAAACACTCATAAAACATGTCAAACATTATTGGAATCAACAGGAACACGAACTCAACAGCCGTACATCATTCAAATACTAGTAATAAGTCAATCATGTGATAATACGTGATAAAGCATCACTATTTCTTATAATTGCGTGTGATACTTCAAACATGTCAATCACACATGGGACAAACAAATTCCAACTTTGCTCTTTCTTTCTCGTCCAACAATTCATATTCCGGCCTGTTGGCACACATAGTATGCCAACGTGTTTGACAAATTTCACACTTAACCCATCGAGACGGGTGTTGATCGCCCCGGTTACATGCAGGGCACATCTCAAATTCTTCCTCAAACCCATCACTGTCGTCTTCTTGCACCAGCTTACTCATGTTTACATCACTCTCCGAGTCCTCATCACTGGATAAACTTTCATACTTTCTTTTCTTACTTGTCTTTTTTTTCATCTTCGCTGCAGCAGCTTTCTTTTCTTCTTTTTCTTTCTTCTTTCGTAATTTCTCTTCCTCTCTTATTTTGTTCGCCTCTTCTTTCTCTTTCCTCTTTTTTTGTCTTTCCTTTTTTCTGAACAGTTTAGCTTTTTCTTCTTCTTCTTGTCTCATTTTCTTCTCAAGAAGATATTCTCAAAATTTATCTGAAGTAACAGCTTTAGGCAACACCACCTTCGTTGATTTTTTCTTTTCTGATGGCTGTATTGTAGGGATTTTCAAGAACTTGGACATTGGCGATTCTGATTTAGCTTTAAAAGTACAAGGGTCATTTTCTCCTGTTCTAAATTGTTCAACGATTGGCTTGTTGATCCAACAGCTGCACTTTCTTGAGACACATTCGTTTCCAATGGTTCTGTGTCTTCAGATGTTTCATTTTGGACTACATCTGCGGCGATCTCTACTGCCTTACTAGATTCATCTGTTACATTTTCTGATTGAGTCTCTGTCTCTTCTATTTCTTTGTTTTTACGTTCCTCCATTTTTCTATTCTGGAACAGAACACAGGTTTGAAACTTATCCGTATTCAGAACTACGGAGCTATCAAAGGGGAAAAGACCCGCATCTCGAAAACCGTTGACTGCGTTTTCAACCTTGGTGGAAGCAACCCATGCATGTTTGAAAATTTTTGCAAATTCAAACTTCGTTACATACTCGCCCACGTGATCAATCTGCCAGTCGCGCATCGCCGTCTTCCAGGATTCCTTAAGCGAGCAGAAGAAACGGAGGTCACACGGCTGCATGAGATGACTTGCATGCTCTAATAGACAATAAAGAATAATGTCATTATCCCGGCAAATATCACATGCTTCCAGAGTAAGGTGCGTCGAATGACCATCAACTAGTAGTATCAGCGGTTTTCTAACCTGACGCTTCTCTATATCAGGTATGAATACAGTTTCAAGCCAACTGGCGAACAGTTCCGATTCCATCCATCCGTTACTACTTCTGCCTAAAACTGCTTCATCAAACCCCTCAAGCATATCTCTGGTAAATCTCTGGCCTGGAAACACAATCATCGGTCTGAGGAAGTGTGCTCCTGCACTCATGCCAGCCAGAACCGTAATCTGGGATTTGTCAGAGGCGGATACACTGTAGACGGATTTGGCCCCACGCACACCAAGTACATGGCCCGTTTTAACTGCCAAGGAAAATCCTGTCTCATCCACGTTGTACATTCTGGTAGGATCTAAGAGTATATTTTTGTCCTCGACAACATCATTAATGTACTGTCTAAAGTCATGAAACCATCCTTCAACACGCTCTGGGGTTATCACCGCACGTTCTTTGCCAAGTTGTCTGGGAGATCTCAGTTTAATGTCAGGGTGCCTCTCCATAAACGCATAGTACCAGTCCTTGCCAGGCACCCCATCTTTAAAAGGCGTTTTGCGTCCATCTTCCTTTACAATTTTGCCAACAGTCCTGATCAGTTCATATTTAGTCCGTCCATAACTGATACATGACATTTGTGTCAGCCACTCGACTATCCTCTTCTCCTCAGCAGCTGTGAGAACTGTATGTGGCCCCATAGTACATTCGATGCTGGAATGACCCTTAACCTTGTCAAATATCGTTGACCTTGGTACATGGTAGAGCTTGGATGCCTTTAAGTAGCCCATAGAGTTACTTTTTAATGCTCTAACTGTGTTTTCCAGGGCAGTCTTGTCATACTTTAGTGGACGACTCGTCCTAGAAGTAAAATACAGAGTCTAAACAACTAACTAAATACATAGCAACAGGGTCAGGAAACACTCCAGGCTGATAGAATTATCTAAATTTTTGACTTTTGTGTAGGTTTTTTTTTCTCAGAAAGGTATAAATTGACATGATTTCCTTATTTCAAAACCATTTATATTGACACATGGTCAATAGAATATCAATTGCTTATGTGAGTACAAGTTTTCACATACATTTGTATCAAGTTTCATTCTAAAAAACAGGTATCCGAAAGAGCCAACTATTGAACTTTATGTCGGCCTTTTCGAATACCTACGTCATACCCATAAAAATTGTGTGACGTCACATTTATACTTGTCACTTATGACTTTAACCTCTTTACATAACATAATTCACTTGCACGCTGTCAAGCTTTAATTTAAACTATATTATTCGAAAATAATGTAATCAAGGTTGCTAAGCATACCCCGTAAGAACGTTAGAGAAAATTCTTACCTTCAGAACAAGTGATTGTTTTTCTAGTTTTTCAAAATGTCCGCGCCTTGAAACTTTGCAAAACCGGAAAAGAAACATCGCGCTTTCTGCTCATGCGTAGATAATGGGAGAGGTGAAATAAAAACTTATTTCTTATTGGCTAAAAGTATCCGGACTTAGACCCTATTCGGAGAAGCCGACGCTGCTCTAGAGCATACTATGTATCTTAACATTAAATAGATCACATTCCAAGCTGATAGTATCTCAGTGGGATGTGTTGAATAGCTGAATCTCCTCGAAAGTCTTGAACTTTTACTCTCCACAAGGTTTGGTTATAAAATATTACTGCTCAAACTCCAATATACTGGCTAGTTGTATACAATTTGGTCTTGACCTCAGTTCATTACTGGCCAATAGGACCTGTATTCTGGATTTTTTCCGGACCTCCTGCAATTTAACTGGCTTTTTTCGAGGGCGGACAGACTTTGGTGATGACTGGCAGTGTTTTTATGTTCCCCAGTCTATACTGGAGGACATATTGTTTTTGCCCTGTCCGTTTGTTGGTTTGTTTGTTGGTTTGCACAAACTTTAACATTGGCCATAACTTTTGCAATAATGAAGATAGCAACTTGATATTTGGCATGCATGTGTATCTCATGGAGCTGCACATTTTGAGTGGTGAAAGGTCAAGGTCATCCTTCAAGGTCAAAGGTCAAATATATGGGTCAAAATTGCTCAAAAGGGGACATAGTGTTCCACAAACACATCACTTGTTTTGCATAATTTTGGGAAAAAGGGGCCCTTAAGATTTGGTAAAATCCAGTCATTTTGACGAAAATTTGGAAATTGGCGTTGTTTGTTTTTGCAAACAAATTTTTAAAAGTTTAGAATTAAAGTGTTTTGATTATTATATTTGCTTTGGTTCAACTTAAAGAGCTTGATAGGAAAACAAATTAATAAATTTAAAACAAAATATTTTTTTGTGTGGAGAACTTCAATTGGGAATTTTTGGCAGTCATTTGGGAAAAACAATTATTTTTTTTGAGATTGGCAATGGTTCCGAACTTTGGCCCCAAATTTGTCCCCCCTTGAAAAAGACTGACTTGTATTGAAAATCTTCTCATGTTTTCCCACCCGTAGGTGTGTGCACCCGAGAGCCCCCATTCTACATCGTGACCGAGTTCATGACGCACGGCAACCTGCTGGACTTCCTGCGCAGCTCCAACAAGGAGGACATCGGCCCCACCATCCTCATGTACATGGCCACCCAGATATCCTCCGCCATGGCTTACCTCGAGGAGAAACAGTTCATACACAGGTCAGGCCTTGGGCACTTGTTTTAGACCTAGTTGAATCTTTCCTTATTTTACCATCTCCACTCCAAAATCTTAGGTACTGTACATTCTTTAACCCTTTGAGCGCTGGAACCGGATTTTAAAGGCCTTTGCAAACAGTTTGGATCCAGATGAGACGCCACAGAACGTGGTGTCTCATCAGGATCCAAACTGTTTGCTATTCTGATAGTGGTCTTTGAAAAAAAGTGAAGAAAATGACCATCTAAGAAATTCAGCAGACGACATTTTAGCAGATGACAAATTTCCCAGCATGCAAAGGGTTAATTTTCATTGACATGAAATTCAGAGGATTCATAAAATCTGGCATTTTTTGTTGGATCTTAAGTTTGTGGATTTTTATTTGTTTTATTTCGGAGATATATCAGATAGCCTTGTCAGAGGTGTTCATTATGCTTTTAATACCGCCACAGGTAGGGGGTATGTTGAAGTCACTCTGTTGGACAATACTTTGTGGAGTGAACTTCTTTCACATTCCTCAATTGAAACTGAACAATTGTCATCACCATGAAGCGTAGATGTGCAAGACACTTGTCATCCCCAGTGATCCACCTTATCCCTTTGAGCGCTGGAACCGAATTTTGAAGGCCTTTGCAAACAGTTTGGNGACAACATTTTAGCAGACGACAAATTTCCCAGCATGCAAAGGGTTAAACATAGCTGACAAAGCTGTATATGGGTTAAGGTCATTTTTGTGACAAAGCTGTAGTAAGTTCAGCTTAAACCTATTTATTCAAGCTCAAGTGCATCCAAAACCTTTTGCTTATTGATATCAAAGTAATTGAAAACACTTTTTTATGTACAGAGATCTGGCTGCAAGAAACTGCCTGGTAGGGGACAGCCATCTAGTTAAAGTGGCCGACTTTGGCCTGGCTCGGCTGATGAAGGACGACACCTACACCGCTCATGCCGGCGCCAAGTTCCCCATCAAGTGGACCGCCCCGGAGGGACTGGCTTTCAATAGGTTTTCTACAAAGTCTGATGTGTGGGGTGAGTGTTGTGTAACCCCTTTCGCACTCAGAAGCCAAGTAAAAATGGCTATGTGCAACCAGCATAAAACCAGAACAGCCTGCGAGTGACTGGCAGTCTGTTGAGGTTTTATGCTGTTTGCTTCTCATCAGTATCTTAGGGTTGAAAATGAAGCCTTAAAGACTTCAATCTAGTAAGAAAGGTATTTAATTAATTTTGATTTTCTAAAGGTCTTCAAATGCGTCAAGGTGCATTGAAGAGTGGTAAAGGGTTAAATGTTTTTGTATTAAAATGATAAAGATGAAAGGTCTTAAATATTCGGGCATCACACCATTTGTTGTGGTAGCAAGTAGTGCTTGGGAAAGTCATTTGTTTGTTGGTTCTTATTTTGTAGGCTGGTCAATGAAGTTGCTTCTATTCCATTCTGTGAATAAATAAATGATCCCAGAGAGCTTTAATATTGACCACTTTCAGCCCAATCCCTTGTCAACTTCTTACTTAAAATGATATTATCTCCTAATGTTTCCTAAATGTTTAACTGAATTTGGCCTTTTTCCCCCTCTTCTAGTGTTTGGTAATGTATCATGTCCATTTAAATCAAATTAAAAAAAACAACTAACATAAAGAAAAACATTCAACCTTAACTCCCCTCTTGCAGCGTTCGGTGTGTTGCTATGGGAGCTGGCTACGTACGGAATGTCACCGTACCCGGGTGTGGACCTCACGGAGGTGTATCATCTACTGGAGAGGGGCTACAGGATGGAGAGACCACCGGGCTGTCCACCCCACATCTACCAGCTCATGATGAAGTGTACGCACCCGATACTTTTATAGGAGCCTGTTTTAACATAGCCTCTTTGGGAAAAACAATCAAAATTTCTTACGAGTCTGACTATTTTGTTTTTCAATATTTATATTTATTAAAAGTAAGGCCCCGTTTTATATTTAAAAAAAATACATTTTTCACTTGTGTCATGCATAACATTGATTTAGTGCTCAAGGTTATTGTCCATGCAATAAGTTGTTCACATTTTTAGCTCCACTGGCCAGAGGCCAGCGCCGGGGCTTTTGTCATGGTCCTGTGTCCGTTGTGCGCGTGCGTCCGTGCATGCGTTAACTTTTCCTTTAAACATCTTCTACTAAACTACTGGTCCAATTCTGATGAAATTTCTCAGGAATGTTCCTGGTGTGAACCTCTTTCAAATTTCTTCAAATTATGCCCTTGGGGTCAAATTTGACCTTGCCCCGGGGGTCACAAAATTGCAAATTTGCTTATATAAGGCCTATTTTGTGAAAACTTTAAAAATCTTCCTGTCCATAACCATTAGGCCTAGGGCTATCAAATTTGGTATGTAGTGACATCTAATAGTTCTCTACCAAGTTTATTCAAATTATGCCCCTGGGGCCAAATTTATCCCTTGAAGGCTCCCATTAAAAAGTTGTTCAAGAAAACTTGATACGTCAAAAAACATGGCCACAGGAAGTTGTTGAACTTTGCATGTTTATGCGTTTTTTCTATTTATTCATTATGGGATGAATAATCTATTTTCTTCTCAAACTGAAAGTTTATCGAAATACTTTTGGAATAACTTTTTAATTATAAGAGATAAATGCATACATGTCGAGCGTGAAAGGTAGACCAACATGTTAACTATCCATAAATGTTAACCCTTTACCAAAAGACACATTTTGGACTGCCCCAAATTGAAAGAGATTGCAGACGAGAAATAATATTGTAAAGGACTATTTATAATTTGGCTGGGTGGGGTAGAAATCATTGTGCACCGAAGTCCTGTTTTCAAAACGAAAACAAACTCTTCAGAAGGAGTTATGGTCCTTAATCATCCCATATCTACAAGAAAAAAAATTTATAAGCTTTTTTTGCCGTTTATATGATAACCCATCAGTTCAAAAGCACGATCGAAATTTCTGCATATGCGTGAACCAGTCTAACACGTTGTCCAAGGTCACAACAACAACAACAACAACAACAAACCTACATGCATGCATGGAAATCAAGTCTTTCAGCGTCTGTTTGTAGACATTATCTATCAAAGTTAGGTCAGACTCATTGTATGTCATGATATCTCTTTAAACCTCACGCCATATGCAAGTAGTGTTGCCATGATCGCAACATCTTGATGAATTATAATTCAATTTTTTGTCTCATAAACATTTACTTTGTTTAAGGGCTATTCCAGTTAAACATATATCCCACCCCTGGACGGCAAAATAAAGAAATTCTGTTGGGGGATGGTTTTTTATATTTTGCTTCTGAAGGGGGGCGTTATAACTTATATTTTACTTCTGTTGGGGGGCATCCTTCCTATTTTGCTTCTAACCCTATTTGTCAACTTAAAAAAGACTATATGATCATTTAAATACCTTTCCGTGCCAGTCCTTTTTTTTCACGAGCGTTTTTGAGTCTGATAATCGCGCGATCAACATGCCCGGATCGGCTGTGAAACGGAACGGCGTGGGTTTTAGTCTACAGTACAGCTCACGCAAAACCAACAAAGCCGCGGACATATTCTTTTGTTTGCGAAGTTTCGGCGCGTCCGCATCGAATATACACTCGGCATATTGCCGAGGCACTCGGCGATAAATCGCGGAGTCACGCAGCGTATGTTTCCGCCTCGGCATCGATTCGCGGAATTACGCGCAGTAATTCGCGGAGTAGAAATATTTTCATATATTGATCGTATAATACCAAATGTTTAATAATGTTCAAATTAACGAAAATTTGACGCTAATAAGCTGATATGTTTTCTGCGCTATTGTGTTAGTGCACATGTACATTATTTCGTCATTTGCTTTTTCCTTTTGAAAAGCGCGCGAAAATTGGCATGGGTATATTTATTTGTAAACAAAAACTTCGTAGCGCAGATAACATTGGGATCTTTTCATTTCGAATAAAAGTTTCGCATTAATTTCAACTTAGTACCGGCGTATCTTGAGAATTATTTGGCATTGACATTTTCTATAAATAAAAAAAACAAAAAAACAAAAAACAAAAACACGCTGCATCGTTATCGTTTCATTATTGAAACAATTAGTGTACTGTATACTGATTGCACACAAAGCATCGTGTACAGTTCATTTTATTTTGCAACGACCAATAAAGAACTTAATTTATATGTTGAGTTCATGCAACATGTACAAGTCATTTTCTGGAAATCGGGAACAAGTGAAAGTAAATTTTGTGAAAATAAACCAACATTTGTTTGTATTTTTATTGTCAAAATTGTTAATATTTTGTGTCGCATGTGTGTATGTTGGTTTGGTTCTCATTTTTTATTCGCAATTCTTTTCAAAATAAATATCGTTATTTTAAATGTTTCAAGCAAGTCTCGTTTCCGAGATCATATACGGGAATTTACTGTATGAACGACTTCCATAAATTATGTTTACTGACCTATACAATCCTTTCTTTTTACAGACGACGCGTGCTTATCTAAACATCGGCGATGTAATACACATTGGATGTTCGGGGTTTGATTGGGCAATACAACAAGAACGCAGTCTGCGGTTTTCAGTATAACTTTTGTGCTGATCAACACAGTAATTACCCGGTAATAGTGCACGTGCTTATCTTCATTTAGGGATCAAAAACACGGGTCGAAGCCACTTTGTAATTTTTTGGGCCATTAAACACAATCCCGATGGCTTTTTTCAGTAGCATACGTGTTCAGAAACCAACACGATCGAGTAATAAAGCACAGAGATTACGATCTGAAAACTGCATGGAGTCTGAAATGAAACAAAATGGTGACAAATCAAACGATTCACCATCTAATGTTGCAGTGTAAAATTCGATATTTAGGCATATCTGATGCTATGCTTTGTTATTACTGTATAACTATGTTGTTCGAATCTTCGATATCGGAGGAAATAAAGAATACATATAAACTACACGCAAGAAAGATGCTGGAGACTACAGCTAGGTGCGAACACGGTTTCCTTTTATCCCCGGCCTCTAAAAAGACAGAAAAAACTGTCATGTGCATGGGAATGAAATACATGTTGAAATTTGGAAAAGGAGACATTCCTTTTATATCTGCTAGCAAATCCGAATTGTTCTTCAAACAAAAACTTTAAAATAAACTTTTTTTATTATACGGGGGAGGGGAGGAGGGGGGCGTTTGTCTTATTAATCGTATCATTGTAACACATAATATATAGTGTTTTTTTCTGTCTTCTGAAAATATTATTGAAATGTTCATGTACACTATGCATAAATGGAAAAGGTTACGAACTAGAACAAATATGCGCAGACCTTAAGATGGACAGTTAGAGTATCAAAATCGATGTACGCAAATGATTAGAATTATTGTTATTAGTTAATTTATGTGTTACAATAACACGATTTCTTTCACTGGCATTAATTTACAAAGAAAGAATATGAAAAATCTAATAACAAACATGTTCAATGTATATTGTATTGTGTAATGTATTGTTTCGGAACGTAGTTACTCTTCATTTAATAAACATGATGCGAAACTCGGAATCAGTTTCTATCCGAGGTAAATTATAGAAATTAATTTAGAGGAAATGGATATTGCAAATTATTCGCGTTATATTTTTGTTAAAAAGAACAACGAAACTGTTAACCGAAATCAACTGATCTCAATGTTCTCTGTGCTACGAATGTTTTATCCAAAAGTCAATACACTCACGCTTTCCATGCGTATGGCTTGACGTTGCTCATGGTCTCATAATTTTCGCGCGCTTTTGTCGGAACAAAAGAAAAACACGACGACTTTTTTCTAGTTCGAATTTGTAAACGTCGCGTGTTTGGTAAAAAAAAATGCATCTTTTACCCCGAAAAATACGGTAATAAGATTGTTCACTGAGTCACTCGGTGTCATATCATCAATTTCCTCGGCATCCTTCCGCGGGCTGCGGCGGTGAGATGCGGAGTGCCTCGGCGAACATACGCGGTGAATCGGCGACCAGATGGTCGATGCCCAGTCCACTCCGCGTGCACTCGATACCGCCAAACTCCGCGGACACACACCTTCAGTTTTATAGGGCACCAATACCTTCAGTTCGGGGCCCTAATAAAGGACCATTTTCCTTGGTGTCATTGAAGTCATGGTATTAAAGGAGGAACGACAGTTGGCATATCGGACCGAAAGTGGTCAATTTTATTTGATACAAATTTTATTTCATTAATATACAATCTGATTCAATACAACATGATTTAAAGAAGAGGACAGAATAATCAGAACCCCCAACGAAAAATGCTTTGCAAAATTAATATTTTGGGCTATTGAAATTCATATTAATAAAAAAAAACTTCTAAAAGGGGTCCAAATAGCAGAAAAAATATTCTAAAGGGGGTTCTTTTTTTGTAAAATTATCTTCTGAAGGGGGTTGGTTCATTTTGAAAGTGCCTTCCAGGGGGTGGGACATATGTTTTACTGGAATAGCCCTAACAAACAACCTCTAGAAAGTTATCATTCCTACTGCCTTTCGGCACCTCATGAACCTGAAAAACTCGTAACTTTATGTTTCCTCAGGCAAATATCTTCTTTTATTGTCCAAAGACCGACCCATGTTTGTGGATATTGTCATGTCCCTTTAAACAATTTCTTCACCACGTTAACAATCCTGCTACACTCACTAATGCCTCAAGAATGAAGTAAAGTTCAGGTGACTTACGTCATTAGGTATTTTGCATATTTCATGAACTATATAAGTAATAGAAACTTTGAAACCTACAAACACTTTTTGAAATTTTGGAAAAAGATTCATAATTGAATGAAGGAACTTTCATTAATCTTGTAGAACATGCATAGATTTGATCTTCAGCATCTAAAAATATGTGAAATAGAAAGAACGACAATATCATTTGGAGAGATAAATGTACCTACGTTATAAGCAAAGGACCTGTGCGACAATTCCGGGGCTTTTTAGTCTGTTTAGTTAACACTGTAGTAACCTTTTTTCCATTTATAAAAATGCTCACCCTTCCAACTTTAAGCGCCCAGTGGGACGAGGGATAGAAAGAGAAAGTCTCATGCTTAAGTACATTTCAACCAATGCGCATTGCACGCTTTTTTCGCATAAAAAAACAGTGGAGTGATACAGGGCCATCATGGCCCTTTTGTTGTTTGTCCAAATGGTTGTTCACTTCAAGAATTTTGCTTCAATTTGTTTTCTTGTATTTATACAAAAAGTAATTTAAAAAAACACATTTAAACCATGTTCACATTTGAAAATTTATTATATAAAATACAATTGAAACTGATTCATTTCTTTTTTCCCACAACAGGCTGGCATTGGGACCCCAAAGACCGACCCATGTTTGCGGATATTGTCATGTCCCTTGAGAACATGTTTGACAAGACCACTGTAAATGAAGGTAAGTTTCAATGGAAAATCACGTCATTGTGTGAGGGAAAGGCCCCATGTCGACTAAGATTCATGTTCACCTAATTTCTTGGGGGAAAGGCTCCAATTTTACCAAGATTCATGTGTTCAATCTTAGATTTAATCTCAAGTATTGAGCCAATGTAAATGAAGACTAAAAAGTAACAAACATTCTGAGTGGTTAAGTTTTTAAGTTTAGACAAAGTTTTTTACTAAGAGCATTTAAAGTTACGATGCCTTGCCCCATTACATTATACATTTTCAATGTCAAAGTTAGTCTCAGCTGAAAATATAGACCAATCATAATGCTTGTAACATTCTCAACTGCAAACATTGACCAATCAGAATGCTTTGATTTCAATTGTGTGATTGTTTAAGATAAACATTAAGTTGAAACTCAATAATATTGTTAGTCATGGGTTAAGACAGTAAAAAGTTTGACCTGTCCTAATGTCCAGAAAGCATTAAAATTTGAATAAAGCCAGTGTAAATGAAAACAAAGTAACAACTGAAGAAAATCATGTTCTTTTGTGAGTACCTGATATCAAGAATGTTGGCTTGTTTTTTATGCCCCAGGTAGGGTGGCATATAGCAGTTGAACTATCAGTCCGTCTGTCTGTCAGTCTGTGATTCCGTCCCAAAACTTTAACATTGGCCATAACTTTTGCAATATTGAAGATAGGAACTTGATATTTAGCATGCATGTGTATCTCATGGAGCCACACATTTTGAGTGCTGAAAGGTCAAGGTCATCCTTCAAGGTCAAAGGTCAAAAAACAAAATCCAAGGGAAGTAACAAGCTTTAAAGGGAGATAATTTCCATTTATCATTTGGCAGATACAGATCATTTTCACAAGAGAAGTTATAATTTTTAAAGGGATATAATTAAATAAAAATCAAAAATCATAGCGGCGCAGAATGGGGGCATTGTGTTTCTGACAAACACATCTCTTGTTAAAATATACTTTTGCCGCACCCTTAAAAAAGAATTTATTTTTTATTACAAAAAGAATGACGTGATTGAGGCCAAGCACCCAATATTATACTTTTTAATGCTCAATCATCTTATTCCCCATGAGTATTTCCACAATGCATTAATAGATATCTTGGCTGAAATTATGAGCCTTCGTCTTAATGATAAATATATGGCTTTTTGCATCCAATTTTTATTGCAGGTTATTGATCCTATCTTTTACCAAACAGTGTGGTTATTAGAGTCTTATTTAGATCAAATAAGTATAATGTTACTGTTACAGAAAAAAGCCGCCAAAACAGCAAATCAACAATATAAAAGAGCTCATAAAATACCAGTTTTTACTGGGCATGTACATGCATAGCGTATTTTGTGCTATTCCAATGTGTTCTCGTACCTTGGCGGCTTAGCTTTGATACATTTCCCACGTCACAGGGCAATAATGAGACTAAAACACTAATATAAGAATGTTAAAGGTTGCCTCATACATCCGCTGATTTCAGTATCAAACAATGAGCTATTTTTGGAAGATGGAGGTGAGATATTTACGGATACAAAATATTTGAGCCTAACTCTGGGAAAACAGCTTTATGCATGTGCATGAAATGTTGTTCCAGATTAGCCTTATCTGGGGCACTACTTTCCACTTTTATGGTATTTTTCGTATAAAGTAAGTCTCTTCTTTGCAGAAATCCAGTAAGGCGGAAAGTGTGGTCCCAGAATAGCCTGTGCAGACTGCACAGGCTAATCTGGGACAACACTTTACGCACATGCATTAACCGTTTGAGCGCTGGAACCGGATTTTGAAGGCCTTTGCAAACAGTTTGGATCCAGATGAGACGCCACAGAACGTGGCGTCTCATCAGGATCCAAACTGTTTGCTATTCTGATAGTATTCTTTGAAAAAAAATCGAAGAAAATGCTAATTTTAGAAATTTAGCAGACAACATTTTAGCAGACGACAAATTTCCCAGCATGCAAAGGGTTAAGCCCGGTTTTCCCAGAGCAGGGCACATTTCATGTTATGTATTAACTTAATTATGTCACCCCTTTATTCGTGTATGACAGAATTCTATGATGTACAGGAAGCTAATAGTAACACATGTAACAAATATAGCAAACAATGACACTTCAGAAACTATATCAGGAGAGAAATTCTTGTTCTTATGCACTTCTTTTACAATAGAACACCAACTATAAACATAAAACATGACATAAACTGTTATCACCGCCTTGGACCAGTCTATGCAAAGCATGGGGAGTTTGAACCGGTTTTGGGGCTAGTTGAATATGTGTTGGAGCTGACACTGTCGTACTGTTTACATAAATGTTAGGCACATACAACAGTTCCACACTCATCGCTCAAACTTTATTTTCATGATTGTGTCTTATAATTAAGTAGTGCAAGAGGTTTAATTATTCAGGCCAATACAAATTTAATCTAGTTAGTTCTTCAACTTCATGGTATATTTTTTATTATACCCCCACAAACAAAGTTTAGGGGGGTATATAGGAGTGAGCTTGTCTGTCGGACGGTCCGTATTGGTTTTCCGTTCTCTAACTCAAGTTGTTTTGATCCAATCTACACAAAACTTGGTCAGAAGTTGTATCTTGATGATGTCTAGGTCAAGTTCGAATATGGGTCATGCCGGGTCAAAGCTAGGTCACGGGGTCACTAAGTCCGTTTTTTAACATTCAGCATGGTGTCCGCTCTCTAAGGCCAAACAAAATAAATAATGTGTTTCGGGCAACCCGACCCTACCTAGCATAACCCCGCCGACCCTGAAGTTTTTAAGGGTATATGACAAAAGTTAAAAAAAAAAAAAAAATCAGATCTCATGGTTTTGGGGAAAATTTCTGTCAGAGGGGGAAAAAAAAGCAAACTCAATCCCTACCCTACATAGCTTTTTATGCTCCCCATATATATATAACAGGGCTTTTTTTGGCCCGTTTTTATAGCCGAATAACGGCTATATTCCCAATGGCAAAAAGTATACTTTTTTCCCAAAATTTGCTAAAAAATTCCCAATTTCCAAAAAAAAAAAAAAAAATTTTTTTTTTTTTTTTTTTTTTTTTTTT
>VMBQ01000592.1:128732-173202 GCA_007657795.1 Dreissena rostriformis | reverse complement strand
ATCAGCGGGTTCTGGTCGGATGATTTTTCACAGAGTTATGGCCCTTTGAAATTTTCCATTAACTGTACATATAGTGCATTTCTTGTCCGGGCTATTTCTCAGCAACTAATGACCGGAATTCAATGAAACTTTATGGGAAGCTTCACTACCAAGAGGAGATGTGCATATTATCAGCGGGTTCTGGTCGGATGATGTTTCACAGAGTAATGGCCCTTTGAAATTTTATATTAACTGTACATATAGTGCAATTCTTGTCCGGGCTATTTCTCAGCAACTAATGACTGGAATTCAATGAAACTTTATGGGAAGCTTCACTACCAAGAGGAGATGTGCATATTATCAGCCGGTTCTGGTCGGATGATTTTTCACAGAGTTATCAGAGCTCCAGATAAGGTTTTGTGAAATTCTTAACGTTACTACCAGATATTCAAAAAGAATTCTTAATTCTGAAATTTTATTCTTAATGTCACTACTTAGTTTTGGAAAATAATTCTTAACTTTTCTAAATGACATAAAAATAAATAATAATGGGTATTTTCATGCAAAACAATAAAAATACTTGCAACTTTATTTATACGAGTTCAACAGTGTCTATTGACCATGGAAATTTAATTTTCAAATACCTATATATGCCCAAACTGTGCTTAGATTGCATGCCTTCGATGGAGTTTTACATAGTTCACAATTCAAACGGATCTCCCCTCCAATCTTTTCAACGATTAGCAACGGGAATTGTCCCTTCCACTCGTCCAATGTTTTTTGTTTAAGTTTGGACCCGTCGTGTCACTTTTTTTTTAGATTTTCCGACTGTGTCGGCAACTAAACATACAACATCGTATAAGATCTTTTCTATAATGTCTTTGTTAACATTCAACTTCGGCTCACTGTGCGTACAATATGTTAAAAGCGTGCGTTTTTTTGCACGCTTTGCATTTTTTAAGGACGTCCTCTGGGCGCAGCCATTTTTTTTACAGATAGACTTACACGCCACTTTTATTGGAAAAAATGCGCTTCGTTAAATAAACCTGATAACCAGATTTTAAAATAAATACGTAACGGACTTGAAAATAATTCGTAATTACGAAAATACGACCCTTATCTGGAGCTCTGGAGTTATGGCCCTTTGAAATTTTCCATTGTACATATAGTGCAATTCTTGTCCGAGCTATTTCTCAGCAGCTTATTACGGGAATTCAATGAAACTTTATGGGAAGCTTCACTACCAAGCGGAGATGTGCATATTATCAGCCGGTTATGGTCGGATGATTTTTCACAGAGTTATGGCCCATTGAAATTTTCTATAAACTGTACATATAGTGCAATTCTTGTCCAGGCTATTTCTCCCCAACTACTGACTGAAATTCAATGAAGCTTTATGGGAAGCTTAACTACCTTGAGGAGATGCGCATGTTATTAGTGGGTTCTGGTTAGATTATTTATTTAGAGAGTTATGGCCCTTTGAAATGTTTAAGTTGCTAAACCATCCATCGTAATATTTTGTCCAAAGTTATGCCCCTCAAGACGTTTCCTTTTATCTGAATATATAGTGCAATATTGTGACAAAAAAAAAATGGGGGAGCATTACCCGTCTCCGACAGAAATCATTGTGATAAAAGGAGAAATTGCTCATCATGAGCAATTTCTCCTTTTTGAAACCAGAAGTCCTGTTTTCAAAACGAAAACAACCTCTTCAGAAGGAGTTATGGTCTATTGGAAGGTCGAGAATGGCATTTGGTACTTAATCATCCGATATCTACAAAGAAATTAAATTTATAAGCTTTTTTTGCCGTTAATATGATAACCCATCAGTTCAAAAGCACGATCGAAAACATTTCTGTATATGCGCGGACCAGTCTAAGACGTTGTTTACATAATAAGTTCCAAGGTCACAACAACAACAACAACAACAAACCTACATGCATGCATGGGAATCAAGTCTTTTTGCGTCTGTTTGTAGACATTATCTTTACTTTTTGAAGCATGGGAGATGCTTATCAATAAAAAATCTATCAAATGTATAAAAAAAACAGTGGAGCGATACAGGGCCATCATGGCCCTCTTGTTTAACATTCAGCATGGTGTCCGTTCTCTAATTCAAGTAGTTTTTATCTGATCTTCACCAAACTTGGTCAGAAGTTTTATCTAGATTATCTTAAGGCCAAGTGCGAACATGGGTTTTGCCGGGTCAAAATCAAGGTCACGGGGTCACTTAGTGCGTTTTAAACATTGAGCATGATGTTGGCTCTCTAATTGAAGTAGTTTACTTCCGATCTTCACCAAACTTGGTCAGAAGTTTTATATAGATGATCTCTAGACCAAGTTCGAACATGGGCCATGCCGGACCAAAAACTAGGTCACGGGGTCACTTACCGGTAGTATGTTTTACACATTCAGCATGGTGTCTGCTCTCTAATTCAAGTAGTTTTCATCTGATCTTCAACACACTTGGTCAGAAATTGTATCTATATGATGTGTAGATCAAGTTCGAACATGGTTCATTCCGGGTCAAAAACTAGGTCACGGGGTCACTAAGTGTTTTTTTAAACATTGAGCATGGTGTCTGCTGTTTTTTGTGAAGACAACATGCAAAATATTCTGTGTCAATGCGGCATGTGGGGGTATTCGTCACGTCTGTGACAAAGCTCTAGTTTACATTGTCAATATTAATATGTGACATTTATATTTGGTATATTTCATAAAGAAGAATAAATAGCTGTACTCTTGATCTCCACAAAACTCGGTTAATCCCATCTAATCTTTAAGTACAACAAATGCTGACCCATTTTATGTACCTCTTAAAGTTTAATTACCAGTTAAGTAGTCATAGTTGATAAAGTGTGTTATATTTACAAGATTTTAAATGGGTCAGATTTCTTTGTACCCCAAGATAAGCAGGGTTTGCCAAAATTTTGCTCATTCCAGACACATGGGCCCGTAATCACCAACCCATTCTTACACTTAAGAATAAAGAATAGACTTAGAAGCAAGAAAAATACATCCATCGTTTGACTATATACAGTCTCCCACTGGTGATATTGTTCTTAACCCTTTGAGCGCTGGAACCGGATTTTGAAGGCCTTTGCAAACAGTTTGGATCCAGATGAGATGCCACAGAACGTGGCGTCTCATCAGGATCCGAACTGTTTGCTATTCTGATAGTATTATTTGAAAAAAAATCGAAGAAAATGCTAATTTTACAAATTCAGCAGACGACATTTGAGCAGACGACAAATTTCCCAGCATGCAAAGGGTTAATAGGATGTAATACATGTAGAATGATGTAGATAGAGGCAGTTGATGCCAAAGTTGACTCAAAATTAAAGCAATTATTGTGTATTCCAATTTAAAGAATATTCTTTATTCTTAGACTTAAGTCTAAGAATTGTTTGGTGAATATGGGCCATGGTTTCTCAAAGCAATCAATTTTCTTCATTTTTCCATTCATTATAGTCACTAAGAGAAAGAAAGGACTATTCCAATAAGGTAGAGCTTCCAAGACGTGTACCTCTTACCTTAATTTTCGTTAGCTTGTCTTAAACACTGTATGACAATAATGTACTTCTATATCTCTTTTTTTTTAATGCGCCTAATTACTGATCTTTCAGTTCGAAAATGTGTATTAAAGTATTTCCTGTTCAGAGATCTTTTTGCCTCTTATTTTTTGGCCATTTTGGATGCATGTTTTGACCATATTAATGGGTCACATATTGGGACTTAACATTACCTTTATTTGGATGTGAGGAACTAACAGAACTCAGTGCACAATATCTACTTTTTGACAGAGATTTCAGCAAATAACACTTTATAAACATATAATTTTAATTAAATACATAATTATTGACAAAGAACATGTATATATTCCTTATTTACACGTAAATAAGCCCTTTTTATGTTATCAATGTATGTTATTTTTTTATTCAAGTTCAGTTATACAATAACAAAAATCACAGACAGGTGTATTGTCCCTTTAACATCATTGTGATTTTTTTTAAATTTGCAATCTATATGTTATATATTTAATGCATTAAGCAGTCATCAAAATATTCTAGATTCTCTAAAAGTAATATAAGTTTGAGTTACTTGTCCGCACGGGCATGTACTCTCTACATGCATGCAAAAGGTAAAAATACAAGTTCCAAACTTTTCTCTCAAACATAAAATGATATTTCTTGATTCTTTTCAACTCCTTTAATTAATGACAACCTTAGTATCATTACACTCTAGCAGGACAGGCTAGCTCAGTTGGTTTAGCGCTGGGCAACAAATATAAGGATCACTTGTTTAATCCCTGGTCAGGCCGCAAAACTTGTGTGGGTAATGAAATCCTTTCTACGGCCATTCTCCCCTACAGGTTTTTTTTTGGGTTGTGGGGGAAGGGGCCTTTAGCCCTTATGTGGGGGAAATTTTTACGCAGGATTTTCCACTTTGGGGGAAAAATTGTGCGTGTGGGAATTTTCGTGGTGTTTCCCTTTTTGGGGGATTTGTTTACTTACTCTCTCATTATTACAATACATTTGTACATGTTTGCACTATAAAAACCAGCCTAGTTTGGTGGGGGAAGACGCCGATATTCGGCGTCTGTTATATAAGGTAAAAAAACCCTGCCCTACCTCTTATTTAAGAAGGGCAGTTGTAAGTTATTGACATACAAATGTGCACTTAGTGGTGGTAAACCAGCTTACCCAGGAAAAGGTTGAATTGGTTTACCGACTGTCATGATGAGATTGAAATACTTTTTCAAACAGCAAAAAATCCAACTTAACAAACAAAAACATAATACTGCCACGAACAAAGTTTGACTGGGTTGGGTTGGTATACTAGAGTCACCATGTTGTTATTCAAACTACCTTTTATTTTTTGTTTGTTATTTACACCAATCTTCTAATACTTCCTTTTTATAAGAAAAAGTAGTTTGTGACATTTTTACTGCCTCAAAAATCAAAATTATTGACAGGTGGCGCTTATGAATAATAGTGGCTTTTTTGTTTACCCTTTCCTGCAAATTGAAAAATGGCTATATGCAACAAGTATAAAGCCAGAACAGCCTGCAAGTAACTTGCAAGCTGTTCAGGTGTTTTTCTGTTTGCTAGCCTGCTCAGAGGGATCTTTGAGTTGGAAATAAGGCCTGTAAGACATAAATCTATTTAAAGAGCTTTAACTTAATTTGGGTCCATATTCACCAAACAATTCTTAGACTTAAGTCTAAGAATAAGGAAATATTCTTTAAATTGAAATATTCAAGAATTTGTTTTAATTTTGCATCAAACTTGGCGTTAACCACCTCTATCTACATCATTTTTTATGTACAACATTTTCTTTATGACCCAATAACCAGTGGTAACCTGTATATATATAAACACTGAACGTATTTTTATGCCCCCGAAGGTGGGCATATAGTGATCGTACTGTCCGTCTGTCTGTCCATCAGTCTGAAATTCTGTCACTCTTTGTGTTTAGGTATCGAAAAATGTGGAAAAACACTTAGCGTTTAGGTTTAGAAAAATGTGGAAAAAGGGGGCATATGTCGTCCTATTGTGAAAAGCCTTGTTCTTGGTTCAAAGTCTATTATTTTTCTTAGGTCTCTAAGAATGGGTTGGTGAATATAGGCCCAGATTTTCTAAGGGACAACACATTAGTCAAAATGCTTATCTGAGCAGTAAAGGGTTAGTTTTTTTTACATTAAAGTTCTGCATTGATGTAGTCCTAGTACATGTTGTCAGGCACACTATTGTGGTATGACGACTCTGTGTATGCGAACTGTTTCAGAAGTCGAGAAGGAGTTGGAGAAGACAGACTCCCCTGGCAGCAAAAAGACACCACGGGCCCCCAGCTCTGAGAGCAGTGACGGCAGGCACAGCGCAGGTACACATACATCGGGCATTCATGGCATACTTTGTCAAGATTTTGCCATTTTACAGATACGCTAATTGATGTTGAGGTCAAAGGTCATGGTCGCAAGGTCTTATTACAATAAATTTGTTTTGATGTTTGTAGAACTCCCTTGACCTACGATCATCCAAATTGGTATGTTGAGGACTCCAGTAGCCAATTTTGAGGTCAAAGTGTTAAAAGTCAAGGTCACAGAAGCTAGGAACATGAAAACTGTTTCCATCCAATACCTACTAAACAGTTTTATAATTTGTATAATATTAATAAATCTGGTGTTTAGTTTTTAGGTCACCTGTCACGAAGTGACATGGTGAACTTATGTGATCGTGTGATGTCCGTCGTGCATGCGTGCGTGCTCGCGTCTGCAACAATTTGTTTGTGTAGACAGTAGTGGTCACAGTTTTCATCCAATCTTAATGAAATTTGGTCAGAATGTTTATCTTGATGAAATCTGGATTGGGATAATATTTGGGTCATCTGGGGTCAAAAACTAGGTCACTATGTCAAATAATAGAAAAAACAGTTTTCATCCAATCTTTATAAAATTTGGTCAGAATGTTTATCTTGATAAAATCTGGATTGGGATTGTATTTGGGTGAGGTCAGAAACTAGGTCACTAGGTCAAATCATAGAAAAACCTTGTGTAGAAAATAGAGGTCACAGTTTTCATCAGATCTTAATGAAATATGGTCAGAATGTTTGTCTTGTTAAAATCTGGGTTGGGATCGAATTTGGGTCATCGAGGGGAAAAAAGTAGGTCACTAGGTAAAAGTTAAAAAACTAGACAATAGAGATCATAGTTTTCACCTGATCTTAATGAAATATGGTCAGAATGTTTATCTTGATAATATCTGATTTCAGATCGTATATGGGTCATCTGGGGTCAAAAATTAGGTCACCTGGCCAATTTTAGTTAAACCTTGTGTAGATGAAAGAGGTCACAGTTTTCATCACGTCTTAATGAAATTTTGTCAGAATGTATTAATTGATGAAATCTGGCTTTTGATTGTATATGGGTCATCTGAGGTCATAAAGTAGGTCATCTGGTCAAATCATAGTAAAACTTCCTGTAGACGAAAGAGGTCACAGTTTATCAGATCTTTATTAAATTTAGTCAGAATGTTTATCTTTATTGAATCTGGGTTGGGATTATATAGTTAGGTGAGCGATTCAGGGCCATCATGGCCCTCTTGTTGAGGAAAGAAAAGGAAGACCCTTGTTAATTTTAAACCCATTTGTTGTTTCCTCTTCAAGGAAATTTAAAAACTTAGACTGGCTTAATCACACATTTTCTGGTCTCTTTTCAGGTTTTTTTTTCCCCTTTTTGGGAAGATAGCCCATGGCTTTGGAATTGGGAATTTTATCTGCATTTTCAAGAAATTGGGAAAATAAATTCAGTAGCCTTCTTTGGTAGCACTTTAGTACAACCATATATATTGATATAACTCTGTATAATAATTCAAATTAAAAGATCAAAATCATATAAATCATTATAATGTACTTTGTTACATGTAATTGAAATAAAATTGTAACAAAATAATCATTACACTTCTAAAAAAAAAAAAAAAAAATTTTTTTTTTTTTTTTAAATTGGGATTTTTTTTCCAAATTTTGGGAAAAAAGTATACCTTTTGCCATTGGGAACATAGCCGTTATTCGGCTATAAAATCGGGCCAAAAAAAACCCTGCTTTTGATTCTCACTCAAAAGCAAAATGAAAATTGCTATATGCGACCTGCATCATACCAGAACAGCCTGCAAGTAACTTGCAGTCTTTTCAGGTTTATGCTGTTTGCTGCTCATCGGTACCTTAGGGTTGGAAATGAAGCCCTTAAATTTTGAATCTATTAAGATAGGTCTTAAATTTAATTTCATTTTCTAAGGGACTACAAACAGGTAATAGTGTGTAACTGAATGGTAAAGGATTAGAGTATGCAAGGACAACTCTTGTCCGATCCTTTACATCATAGAAGTTCAGAATAAGTGAAGGACTATGCTTGTTGCGCCTGTGAAAGTAAGAATATTGAAGAAAGTGCTGATTATTTTTGTGCAACTTGTATAGTTTTATCTGCAGAAAATGCATTAATCAACTTTTCAGGTCCCACTCCACCCGCTGGTAGGAGAGTTCTCCCCCCTGACTCAAACTTCAGCGAGCAACAGGCCAGCGACATCCTGGTCCGCAAATCCGCGGCCATGGCTCGTAAGAAAGGGGCGCCACCTCCGCCTCGCCGGACGGTGTCTGCGATTAAAGAACAGGAAGAGGCTAGTGGGGCGGACTCTGAATTGAAATCCAAAATGAAGCTGCAGAAAGCGAAGATCGAGAGCTCCACTATACCGGAGTATCCCTTCGATAGTAATAACTTTGCGAACACTAAAGATCTGAGTGAGTTCATTAATGCTCCCCGAATTCCCCAGCTTCCCCCGAACCAAAAAAGTTTTCAAAGGGCTGAAAATTCTGGTGGCGGGAAGGAGGGAGCGACGGCGGCAGGTAGGCAAGGTGCAATGGAGGATTCTGGGATATCGCGTGGAACAGGAAGTAGTGACAGTTTGAAAGTGTTAGCAATTGATAAGTCTAAGTATATGATAAATACTGAGACTGCTACGCGTTCTACCGATGGACAATCTCCCAGGCTTGCGCAGGCTCAGGCGCCCGATCCGCGCAGCAGTGGGCGGAAATTCTCGTATCCCATGATCAAGCAGGAGTTTAAGTCGGCCACTGAGGCGGCTGGTAACAAGAGTGTCGACATTGGTACGAGTACAAATGATGAAAGTGTTCAGGTGATGTCGACAAGTTTTAGGGGGAAACAATATCCCAAAGTGCCTTTACCGCTTCCGCAATCGGCTAGTTTACGTCGTAAAAAGCGACCGGAGCGTCCCAAGCTGAATACCAGTCACAGTATGGAGGCTGAGGGGGACGACATCACTGTTGGCAAACTGGATGTGAATAACGTAACGCAGACAATAAACAAGTACGGCACCATACCCAAAGGGGTGAGAATCACAGAATACCTCGCCTCAATGCAGAGCGATGCCGTGGGGCATCAACATAGGGACTTGCCTACTGTTGAGGACCATGATTCGGGAACTGATACGGCCAGTGTTTCTTCCTGCCCAATTTTGCAGCCGAACGGAATTGTAAGTAACACGGCTGGTCCCACCGCTGCAGTCGCTGGTGTGATAGGATCCTCTGAGCTTGCTTCAGCTCTGCAGGGAGCCGTCTCATCGTTTTCTGGTGCTAGAAATGAGGACGAAGAAGGCATACAGCAGGAGTCGAACGTACGACCGTCTGCTGTCGTAAAATCTCAATCATCGCATGTGATAGTAGATAACCCAAAAGCTCAATATAGTGGATTGCAGAGACAAAAATCAGATTTAATACCCGGCAGTAGGCCCTCCCCAATTGAAAATCAGGAAAGGGAATCGTTTGGGGATTCTCGACCAAAACCTAGTCCTCGTTTCTCGCGATTGTTTCTTGATCAGACTGAAAACGTTCTTAAGCTTGAAGACGGCAGCAATAACTTGCAGTTGCAGAGTCCATCAGAGTCACGCCCGTTATCGTCCCCCAGTGTCGTCTCCAGTCAGAAAATCAACAACAAGGAGTCTTACAGTCAGTCGAGCACGGAATCCACCGTGGTGAGTAGCCCGGACTCGATGTATGATAGGAACCGTCTCAGTGGTCAGGAGGGGGCTAAGGTTCCCATGCGGCCCCCGTTTCAGCCCAAACCACGATCGGGGTCCGCGTCGGACGAAATGCAGAGGGACCTGAATCAAATCGCAGCGACAGACACGAACGTGAACGCTTCCGTGTTGTCGAAAGTCGCAAAGTTTCAGCCGGTTGGCTCGGAATTCAGCTCATTTCGGCCGTTTCAACGCGGCGAGCCGGGTCGCGAGTCGTTAAAGGACGAAAAAGTGGCGACGAAAGTTCTTCCAGACGTACCCAATAAACCTGGTCTTAAGCCATCCGGGGCTGGTACCCCAACGGGTTCCAACCGGTCTGAAACTATCAACAATGGTGCAAATAGTGACGAGGACCGCGGTGCCCCAGTCACGAGGGAGGCTATACTAAGTGCTTCCGATCGTTTACGGTCGTGTATAGAGTCCCTCTCAGTGACCGGGAACAAGACGAGTGTGAATTTTATGAAATTAGTCGAGGAAATGCAATCGTTCTATGACATGTGTTCAGAGTTCCTCGAAAGCATGCCCGTTCACGCAAAGTTTCACACGCGGGAACTGCTGTCGAGACTTCAGTCTCAGCAGCAGACGCTGAAAACGTTTTCCAGCTCCACCCCGTCGGGGGGCGTGAAACTCTTAGCGGATATACAGACAGTAAATAAGGAAATTATGGATCTTATACAGAGATAAGGCTTATAAAAACTAAGGGTTGTTCGTGCTTATTTTGTACTTTAACCATTTAAACCATAGTTATAATGTTTGCTAAAAAATGTGACGGTACTTTTGGTGAACCATTTTTTAATACAGTTTTTGAAGTTTTAAATTCATAAACGGAACAATTTTTCAATCATTATGGCTTCTAAGGTACTAGAATACATTAATGAGTGTATTTTAGGGGAATACTTTTTATGTGTGTATTTGTCTTTTATCGTTATTATTTAGCAAGTCTGATGAATTTTTTTGTAAATCCTTGCTCCCTGTCCATTAAGGTTGTAAACATAATTTTAGAATATAATTAAGACTTGCTTTTGGAAAACCAGGCTTAATGCATGAACATAAAGTGTAGTCCCGGATTAGCCTGCCCGCACAGGTTTATCAGGAACGACACTACACTTTTATTATATTTTTTGTTTAACCCTTTGAGCGCTGGAACGGGATTTTGAAGGCCTTTGCAAACAGTTTGGATCCAGATGAGACGCCACAGAACGTGGCGTCTCATCAGGATCCAAACTGTATGCTATTCTGACAGTATTCTTTGAAAAAAAGTGAAGAAAATGCTTATTTTAGAAATTTAGCAGACGACATTTCAGCAGACTACAAATATCCCAGCATGCAAAGGGTTAAAAGAAGTCTCTTTTTAGCGAAAATGCAGTTTAAGCAGAATGTGTCGGACATGCACATGCGTGAAGCCCCTTTTTCCCAGAGCGTACCTCAATTCTTAACCCTTTGCATGCTGGGAAATTTGTCTTCTGCTAAAATATCGTCTGCTGAATTTCTAAAATTAGCATTTTCCTCGATTTTTTTCAAAGAATACTATCGGAATAGCAAACAGTTTGGATCCTGATGAGATGCCACGTTCTGTGGCGTCTCATCAGGATCCAAACTGTTTGCAAAGGCCTTCAAAATTCGGTTCCAGCGCTCAAAGGGTTAAATTTAAAAACTATGCTGATACTATTCCCAGATTACCATAAACTTATTTTCAAACAAGCATTATTGTGTTGTCCCCGCTGTTTAGTGTTATACAAGTTTATTATTATGTAACCATTGTGACGCCTGGTTTTAAGGTAATGCTTTCCGTACTATTTAACCATTCCTGAACGATTTAAATGCTGTTTCAACCACATTTTTAAGTGAGGCTCGTTCATTCCATTGTTTGTTTGGTCTGAATGATATAGTTTCAGTCAATAAATGTACTTTTTGCAATTCTAGACTGAAGAAATACATTATTACATTTAAATATGCTAAATAATACACTACTTTTACCTTCAGCAAATAAAAAATGATAATAATATATTATCAGTAATTGTTTTATTTTGCAAGTGATTTTCTTACTTTACATCATATAGCGATGCCCAAGCTATACTTTGTCTAAAAATTTGAATAAACACTGGATATTCAGGTCATTTTTTACATGTATGCCTCGACTGTTTACCCGAAAAATGTGTGAATACTTTAAGCATAACTTGAATGCTAAAATTATTGTTACGAGCAGTTGGCACATTTTGCTATATGAACAGTCAAGTATTGAAATGACCAGTATTCATAATTGTACCTCACTGAAGGAATATACATGTTGCTAAGCATTTTGTATCCTGTGGGTTGTATGTTTACATGGTAAATGAAGGAAATGGTGTCATATTCAACTGCATTTAACATTTTATACATGATGTTTCACATAGCATTCATTGAAACAAATTCAGTATAAACTACTGCGCCACATTTCCTGCATTTTAGTCTGTCTTTATAGTTGAGCATGTACGGGTTCTACCCAGGAAACAAACTCTTGATTTTTAGCTCGGCTGTTTTCGTAGAAAACCCGAGGTATAGTCATTGCCAGCTCGTCCGCGTCTTCCGGGCGTCCGAAAACTTAAACATTGGCCATAACTTTTTCAATATTGAAGATAGCAACTTGATATTTGGCATGCATGTGTATCTCATGGAGCTGCACATTTTGAGTGGTGAAAGGTCAAGGTCATTCTTCAAGGTCAAAGGTCAAGGTCAATTTTTTTTTTTTTTTTTTTAATTCAAAACTGCACCCACAGCTGAGTGTTTGCACCCGCTCTGCGATGCTCTTGTTTCTAAAAGCCTCAAACTTTTGACACAATCATGCTAGATTAAATTGGTATTTAGTTATCTTAAGTAGTTGAGCTATTTGTGTTTTTATTTGAGACTAGACCCTGACTCGATGTTTTGTTGTAAAACTATCCGGCATTGAAGAAGGGATGACGACACTTTCGAATTTTATGGAATTTTTCGTATATACAAAGTCTCTTCTAAACAAAAATCCAGTCTAGGTGGATAGTGTCGTCCCTAATTTGCCAATCATTTTGTATTCATCCTCCATTAGACTGCCAAGCATGGACCATTAATCATTTAACTGCTAATAAAGCAAGTGTAAACTAGTATAAGCAAACTTTTTATGTACTGTATTATCCAGATATTTTATTATTGTGACTTTACTTTGGTTATGTGAAACAAATTTTTGGTTGCATATGTGTATGTACATGAAATTATTCATTTTAATTGAAAAACATTCATCCACATTTTTTAGCAGCATATTTTGTTCCCGTGAATCTGTTTCACAATCATACCATAGATATGTTATAATATTTCTGTTAGCCTTTCTGTTAAAGAGATCTGAACTTTAATCATGTTGTACATATTGCTATGTAAGCATTACCTGTGGCCAAAATAGCCATTGGCTACTTCTAATCCTAATTGACTACACAAATTTCTAAATGGCTAATAACATTTCTAGAAACATTCGAAAATGAAGGTGTTTTTGGTTTATCCTTTTGGATTGAAATTTATGTCATTACAATTAATAGGAAAAACTCTGGTAAAAAATCAACTTACCAGAAGTTTTGTTCATCTTCTTACAATAAACACACGATGGGCATGAGACTAAAGCAAATTATCAAAGACATATGAGACAAGCTATACGATAAGCTGGTTTAATGCATGTGTGTAAAGTATCGTCATAGATTAGCCTGTGCAGTCCCAAACACTTGTGCAGCCAGCACAGGCTTATCTGGGACTACACATTTCCAAGAACATGGCTTGTATGTTTTATATATACACAAATGTACCTAACATTTTACATAGAAGCTTTTTTACTATGGGCTGTGAAGTAATCTTGGTGCCTTCGTTTGCATCAAATAAAAGGGTGTGATCTGTTCTGTTGAGGTTGTTGTATTTATTCTAGTCAGAAAATAAGGACTGATGCCCTCATGGCTAATGCTGTATTCAACTTGTTAATGCACACTTTAGTACAAATTGCAAATGCAAACATTAAGAATTGTGCACATAACCATATTTTTTTTTATAAAAATGACAAAAAATAGAGGCTGTATCAAAATATTTCATTTTCAGAACAGTGGTTTTGCAATTTTTGTACATAAAATGGCACCATTCAAATTTCATGATTTTGAGCTGATAATCATTATGTTGTATTTATATTAAAATGATGGCCTAAATTAAGGCAGTTACTTGCCTTTCTGTTAAAGATTGTGTTAAATAAATGACAGTTTGTAAGTTTTCAAAGAGATGCTCTGCTTTGCAAAACCTGTTTCTGACCAAAATGTGCTTTCAGATTGACTGATGTCGTCTATCGGCATTTGGTAGTGTGTAACCTATTGGCATTGGGTAGTGTGTAACCTGTAAGCATATGCAGTGCTCATGTTAAATATACTCATTAAAGTCAGTAATGTCTTTCATGCATACATTTACTGGAGAGACAAACCAAAAGCTGATGTTCTCTTTGGGGAGACAATAACAAGGCTTGTGATTATGTTTAAATTATAAGCAAAGGAAAAACATTGATAAATTTGAATTAACGTACAAGGAAAAGAATCTGTTTTAAAAAATAAGTAAAAAATCAAATCTCTAATGGGGTTTGAGTATTAAGTTTCATATGAGCGATGCTTATTAATTTTTTAAAATTTATATTTACTTTGAGAAGTAAATTGGCTGATGTTTTCAGTAAGTGATATGCGAAAAAAAGTGTAATTCAGAGTGTTGAATAAGTACAATAGACATCTGTATGAGTTATTTAGTTTATCTTATTTATCAAATAATGTACCCATTTAAAAACCTGTCAGACAGAAATGAATCTTCCAGTTTTTAGTCTGAAGATCTGTTTTCTTCTTCTTTCTATTGTGCCAAAAATGCTATTAGTTATAATTTCAAATTTTCCTCCTGTGTCTTCAGTTTGTATGTTTTTATGTGTCTATGTGAATACACAGCTTTGTGTAAGATTGTGTAAAGAAAACAAATGTTGATGTATGTCTGTAAAGTAGTCTTGTTTTTAAATGTGCATTTATTTTCTATTGTTAATTAAAGTTTTAACTAATATTATTACTTTTATATGTCATTATAAATTATTCTAGGAATACATGTATAATAAATTTGTATGTATGATTTTTGTACAAATATTTATATACACACGTTTGACATTGATGAAGGATTAAACTGCTTATATGGCAAATCATAGAATTTTATAAACAAAATTATTATTTGTAGATTTAACATTTAACATTTGCCTAGATAAACTAATGCTGTTTTTAAGCATTTTTACTAATTGGAGAAAGTAAATAAACTTGGGTGCTATTACAGATATTATTCACAAATTGAGTGGGTAACAATTCTATTTTCTTTAGATTTTGATATTAGATACAATGGTTTCGTGCTCAGTAAGAAATGTAAAATGTAAAATGGTTTAAACTAGTAAAGACTGCTAAGACAATACTTAAATAATTAAAAGTATCATGATTTGATTGTACAGCAAAAATGTAATCTGAATAACATAAAAAGATTATATATTCCCTTAAGAGTGATGCAAGTTTCAGCATAATTGTTTATTAAAAAACAATATTATTATGTATATTTATCTGTAAAGAAATCTTATTAATCTTATTACAAGGTTGTCTTTTAATAATGGTCAGTGTTTATACGACAGGAAGTACAGATTTTTCTTTTATCTCGCCTGAGCTTTTGTGATCCGCTTTTGTCCGTTGTCACCATTTGCCTTGCCACATTTATTTCCCAATCTTCAGGAAACTTGCTCAGAACATTTGCCCCAATGATATCCCAACAGAGTTCGAAACTGGGTTCTTACATGTAGGTCAAATTAAAGAAAAAGCTTGTGAACATTCTAGAGGCCATATTTATTGCCCAATCTTCATTCAACTTGGTCAGAACATTTGCCCTTATGATATCTCTGCTGAGTTTGAAACTTAGTAGCGTGGGGTAAAAGATTAGGTCACTGGACTTAAAATTAAAGAAAAAGCTTGTGAAATCTCTTAGGAATCATTTTGTAAATAGCTCATAATGAAACTTGCTAAAATTATAACAATAATTGTGTTGTTATGATGTATGGAAAGGTAGAAAATGATTGTGGTTTGTTCATAAACATGGCTGCCAGGTGTTGGGACAGTTTTATTGTGAAACTAAGTGATCACTACCTGCTCAGAATAGTGCAGTTCCTTGGGGTCTCAGGTGAACGGCTAAGGGCCTTTTGCCTTCTTGTATTTTAAACATGGCTAGTTTCTGTGAATTCGTGAAGCAATTTGTATGTGGAAATCGTGTTAAAGTGTGAAAACTGAGATTTGTTGATTTATACAATGAATATATTGAAAGCGGTTGGAAAACTTTGTGGAATATTGTACAGAACAAAATGTATATAGAATAATATGTGATTTCCATATATCTGTCTTGTAAGTATAATAATGTATTGATACTTCTTTGTAACTAATGAAAGTAAAATACTTCCATGAAATCCAATCGTTTGTTCTTTATAAACAAGAATGTGTGCACAAGATGGTACATGATTGTACTTTCAACAATACTTCATTAGTTAATTGTGCGAGACTTAGAATGATGTGTTGTTCATCATTTCATGCAAATCAAATAAACATAATTATCTGTATTCCATTCCTACCTGGTATTCTATTTATCCCACCATTATCTCATTTGATGTCTTTATTTTGAAATAAAAAAAATGGCAGACAAGACACGATAAATATCCACAGGAGGGAAGCCCATTTTTTTTTTTATATATGCTATAATAGAGACAAGGAGTTCAACTTCGTTTGCCGTAAAACTAGACCATCTTTACTGTAAACCATGTAACTCGGAACATTTTTTAACGAATCAACTACACACCAGTTGTTTTCAAAAGCTAATAAAATAATTTATCAGGCAAATTAACATCAGAACCATTGATCCAGCAGTAGTTGACACTCGTGGTACAATTTTTGGACACAAGTGTATAAAAAAAATAAAAAAAATATGGGCTTCCCTCCTGTGTAAATATATTTATATTATATAAGACATTGTCAATACACCACATATGCAAAACAGAGGGAAACTAGCAAAGCATTAAAATAATTACCAAATTCAGCACAGATGCAAAACAGAGGGAACATAGCAATGCAAGTAACATGAAATAATTGTAAATACAGCATGGTTGCACAACAGTGGGAACATATAGCATAGCAAGTTACATGAAATAATTGTAAATACAGCATGGGTGCACAACAGTGGGAACATAGCATAGCAAGTAACATTAAGTAATTGAAAATACAGCATGAATGTTCAACCGTGGGAACATAGCATAGCAAGTAACATGAAATAATTGTAAATACAGCATGGTTGCACAACAATAGGAACATAGCATAGCAAGTTACATGAACTAATTGTCAATACAGCATGGATGTACAACCGTGGGAACATTGCATAGCAAGTAACATTAAGTAATTGTCAATACAGCATGGTTGCACAACCGTGGGAACATAGCTTTGCAAGTTACATTGAATAATTGTCAATACAGCATGGTTGCACAACAATAGGAACATAGCATAGCAAGTAACATGAAATAATTGTCAATACAGCATGAATGTACAACCGTGGGAACATAGCATAGCAAGTAACATAAAATAATTGTCAATACAGCATGGATGTACAACAATAGGAACATAGCATAGCAAGTAACATTAAGTAATTGTCAATACAGCATGGAAGTACAACAGTGGGAACATAGCTTTGCAAGTTACATTGAATAATTGTCAATACAGCATGGTTGCACAACAATAGGAACATAGCATAGCAAGTAACATGAAATAATTGTCAATACAGCATGAATGTACAACCGTGGGAACATAGCATAGCAAGTAACATAAAATAATTGTCAATACAGCATGGATGTACAACAATAGGAACATAGCATAGCAAGTAACATTAAGTAATTGTCAATACAGCATGAATGTACAACCGTGGGAACATAGCAGAGCAAGTAACATTAAGTAATTGTCAATGCAGCATGGATGTTCAACAGTGGGAACAAAGCATAGCAAGTAACATTAACTAATTGTCAATACAGCATGGATGTACGACAATAGGAACATAGCATAGCAAGTAACATTAAGTAATTGTCAATACAGCATGGATGTACAACCGTGGGAACATAGCATAGCAAGTAACATGGACTAATTGTAAACACAGCATGAATGTACAACAGTGGGAACATAGCATAGCAAGTAACATTAAATAATTGTAAATACAGCATGAATGTACAACCGTGGGAACATAGCATAGCAAGTAACATGAAATAATTACCAAATGCAGCACATATGCAAAGCAGAGGGAACATAGCAATGCAAGTAACATGAAATAATTACCAAATGCAGCACAGATGCAAAACAGAGGGAACATAGCAATGCAAGTAACATGATATTATTGTAAATACAGCATGAATGTACAACAGTGGGAACATAGCATAGCAAGTAACATGAAATAATTGTAAATACAGCATGGTTGCACAACAATAGGAACATAGCATAGCAAGTAACATGAACTAATTGTAAATATAGCATGAATGTACAACTGTGGGAACATAGCATAGCAAGTAACATTAAATAATTGTCAATACAGCATGAATGTACAACCGTAGGAACATAGCAGTGCAAGTAACATGAAATAATTGTCAATACAGCATGTATGTACAACAATAGGAACATAGCATTGCAAGTAACGTTAAGTAATTGTCAATACAGCATGGAAGTACAACAGTGGGAACAAAGCATAGCAAGTAACATTAACTAATTGTCAATACAGCATGGATGTACAACAATAGGAACATAGCATAGCAAGTAACATTAAGTAATTGTCAATACAGCATGGATGTACAACCGTGGGAACATAGCATAGCAAGTAACATGGACTAATTGTAAATACAGCATGAATGTACAACAGTACAAACATAGCATAGAAAGTAACATTAAATAATTGTAAATACAGCAAGAATGTTCAACCGTGGGAACATAGCATAGCAAGTAACATGGACTAATTGTAAATACAGCATGAATGTACAACAGTAAAAACATAGCATAGCAAGTAACATCAAATAATTGTAAATACAGCATGAATGTACAACCGTGGGAACATAGCATAGCAAGTAACATGAACTAATTGTAAATACAGCATGAATGCACAACAGTGGGAACATAGCATAGCAAGTAACATGGACTAATTGTAAATACAGCATGAATGTACAACAGTGAAAACATAGCATAGCAAGTAACATTAAATAATTGTAAATACAGCATAAATGCACAACAGTGGGAACATAGCAGTGCAAGTAACATTAAATAATTGTAAATAAACAACATATGCACAACCGCAGGAACAAAGCTTTGCAAGTTACATTAAATAATTGTCAATACAGCATGGTTGCACAACACTAGGAACATAGCATTGCAAGTAACATGAACTAATTGTAAAAACAGCATAGGTGCACAACAGTAGGAACATAGCATTGCAAGTAACATTGAATAATTGTCAATACAGCATGGTTGCACAACAATGGGAACATGGCATAGCAAGTAATATTAAATAATTGTCAATACAACACATATGCAAAACAGAGGGAAACTAGCATAGCAAGCAACATTAAGTAATTATCAATACATGCACAGGATGCACAGCAATGGGAACATATCATAGAAAGTAACATGAAATAATTGTCAATACATCATGGATGCACAACGATGAACAGTGGACATATGGCATATATTTTTAAGCAGCATATATTACGTTCGCAATAGAGACCGATAAAACAAAACTTCCTGTATCCCCTTCATTCCACCGTATCTTAAAAATAGAATGAAGAAGTCTAATCTATGTACGTGCAAGAAACGCGAAACATTAGTAACGAAGTAATTTTGCAGTCAACATTGATAGTTAATGTTTGTGCGACGCAGCTATTTCGTTCACATCTTTACATGTCGGAACTTGGCTAACAAAAGATAAAACAAATCTGACGTAAACGAAGTATAATGGCAAAACATTTCCGTAAACGCTAAGATATCAGTCAGTCTCTGTGTCGCATTGCAAAACAACATCAAATTATTGCATAGCTATCTGTGTCCATCCAGGGATATTTTTATTCGTATGTTGGACAAATGTGTTAAGTTTTTTCAAGATGCATACATACTTTCTCGTTGTGACTGCAGTGTTAGTGGCTGTGGTCTTCAGTGCACCACCAATCCAGAACAATGCTGGTAAGATAATAATTTCATTTGATACATTTTTCACTTAACATGAATTATATTGCCCTACATAATCATCGCATACACCGTTCGAATTCAATTCGGCATCATTCAATGAATAATTTAATGAATTATAACTTTTTTCTTAAAAGAAACGTCTAAACATTTTTTTTCTTTCTGGACGTTAAAGTGGCCCCTTCTATGAAGAATCATAAAGAAGTTAAAGAATCAAACAAACAAAGTTGATTTAATTTAATGATCGTTACGTTCTCAAGGTCAGACGGCAGTCTTAAGAGCCAAGAGGGATGATGAAACGGCTGACCTTGTCACGGACAGCAACGAAGACGATGATGACGAGGATGAGCACCAGAATCCCCTGGTGACCCACATCCTCGACCAAATCCACAAAGGTCATGTGACCCAGGAGCAAATGAAGCACTGGTGGATTGAGATCAATACCGCCTTGTTGCATGGCCGCATGACCCGGGAGGAGTACACCTTCCTTATGAATGTCCTCAAGAGCAGCGCATCCGGGTCCCATGTAATTCCGGACGCTTGTTGCGTGTTTGGTAAATGATGATTTTGGCTTTGTGCGTATGTTGGCCAATGGCGCCCGTTGTTACTTATCCGGCAAATGATGAAACATTGCGTTGTATTTCGGCCAATGGTGACCTTTGTTACGTATTTTTCAAATGATTAACATATCTGCGTGTTTGGCATATATGACAATTGCAGCATTTGGAAGACGATTACGCTTTTGTTAACTGTGTATATCATTTAAATAATGCGTATACAATGACAAGCTGTTGTTTCATTATTTTACACTTATTTTCTTTTAAAATCTGTTAATTCAAGTATTTATCGATGACAAACGTGGCATAATTGTTATTAAGTCGTATCCTTGTTGAAGGCTTTTTTTTGTTGTCAATTCATTATTACAGAATAAATAAATATTAGTTTCATATATATTTCGGTTTCTTTTGAATTACTGGTAGTTGGCAACATTACAAACATGATAAACATTGAACTTACATAATATTATTTGAAATACGTTTAAGGTTTTTAGTCTTTCTATTAACCTATTATCGAATAAAAACCTAACCCTGAAAGGCTGCGTGGATTCAGCTAAACTCGTTATTTAAATGGGAGACTTGCACCATAATTAAGAGAGTTGCCATCATTAGCTGCATTCAATAATCGTGCTTCATGGTGCAGGATAACGTGACTGTGTGGGGTTCACAAATGAACGTAAATGGATGTAAGTTTTGTTTTTCTTCAAATAACTCTTTCAAACTATTTTTCTTAAGAATTTCTACTAGTGCATAACAGACAGTTTTTTATGCTACTTATGGCGATGTAAAATACGTCAGAATAGTATTTAATAAACCGGTATTCTTGATCAAATATTCGATGTGTACAACATTAATGTATACGGTTATTTTCTCAACCTGTCAACATTTTGACACCAATTTCAGATGTATTCAATTATTTATCATTACATCTTAAGATATCGTAACAAACTGCAAGCAAAACTGCACTAAAGATTTTTATAAAATTATTTCAATATCTTGAGATATTTGAAAAAAAAAGTTCTTATCGGTGTGTTTACATTCTGTCCAACCCGTGTGTAAACCCCTGAAAACCCCGTTGATCCTGCACCTTGGATTGCAGCTAGATGGGGGAGCATGGTTTGAAAGTTTATCATAGAAATAACTAGCGTGCTAGTTTAAATTATACGCACGTTATTTTTAAAAAAGTATTGAATCTATTCTTCGAGTTGAATCATTGAAACCGGGCCTAATTTGTAAAGCATTGCAGACTTATCTTTAATTTCACACTTACCTTTTAATACATACTGTTACTACAAATAGTAACACATTGACGTCACAAGCGGGTCGTTATTCTTATCCGCCTGGCCAATATAATAAAATCGCCCCGGACTTATTTTCTATGTCTTAAAAGTCAAAGACAAGTTTACGTAAGGCCTTCCTTAAAATCACCGACCACAGCAAACATGAAAAACAACCCCACAATTAAAACAATAATTAACATTCTAAATAAAGAAGTTATTGAATAATTTTGTTAACACTGTACCGAAAATCCACAGCGTCCAGCTAAAATTTGTTTCAATGTCAATACTATTATATTTACGTCACTCGTCATACGTCACTAATTGCGTTTTAAATCAATGATATTCAAAAATGGGGTTACTCACCCTTGAGTCGAGCAGGTTAACGATACACTTTAATATTAACGAGCTAATTGTTCAAAGCTTGCCGCAGATGGTGTAACCTTTCGCATCACATCTAATGACTCGATTTAAAAAAAAAAATAACTGTTTGGTTCCAAGAATATTTTTTATTGAAAACTAGATTATTATTCGCACCCACTGAATTCTCCCATGAATCGAACACATTTGCACTTAAGACGAACACATATATGTCACTATTACTGAGTGGATTATCCAAACTCCAGATTTATAACGAGTCAAACAATCACAGTTAATTCTAGTATTAAATAATGTCAACATATTGAGGGAGATTGTTTTCAGACCACACATGACATGGTCACGTCCAGCAGTGTCTTTTCGAACATGAAAACAACGGTAACAATTTAAGCACTGGCTTGACACAGAAAAATATGCAAATACAATGATAACACGCTATGTGTGTGTGTCATGTTAATGGCAATGAATATGTTATTAATTATAATCCGTATGAATATGCCAGAAGGTAAACTTATGTTCGTCAAACGGGCGAGTCGCGTTCGTTTGTAGGGCTTATTGATTTGTTACGCATATTTACGTTGAAATCCATAAAATAGAACGACACACACTAAAATAGACTTTTATAATGAAAGAATATGTTTATGTCATTAATTTATTGTCATTAGTGAATGTGTTGAATTGCATCTTGTAAAAATGCTCGTTAATTAAAAAAAATGTATCTACCGTCACCAGAAGTCATAAATACTGTTACATATACAATTTCATTGTGAGAAAAAAGGGTGACATTTTATTAAGAACTTTTGTTAACTTTGAGTACCAACAAAAATATCACAGATCATGTAAAACTACAACTATCTTTTCAAACTATGAAGATTAAAAGAAATATTGGTTTGGTTGAAAAGTGTTGTAAAGAAACAAAGTATGATAGTGTTACTCTGCATTAACTTCAAATGTTTAATGGGCAAATTCAGTGGGTTTGTATAATCAAGTATTTTGTTCAATAAAAATAATCTGGAAACCAAACAGATATTTAAATGATAGAGTAATAAGATATGATACTTAAAGCCTACAGTATCTGCGTCCCAGCTTTTAACCACGAGTTTGTTGATATAGAAGTGTATCGTCAAAGTGTTCGACTTAATGTCGAGATACTCTGGTATGTATATTAAAAGATAGCATACGACAGAGCTGTTACTGACGCATATAATTAGACCTAGCCGTATAAGAGTAAGTACAAAAATAACAAAACCTTAAATATATATACTATTTTCCACAACATGACACAAAGGTTTGTACTCTTCTTTTGAATTACATATAATTTAAATTAATTGATATGTTCCAAATTGTTCATAATGCGGTTGATCCTTTAACATTTCGTGGTTTTAAAAAATCTTAAAAAATGCCCGAAGTGTACTGTTGTTTGCGTGACATTTGGAAAAACTATTTGTTTCTTTTATGCATTATTTGAAAATCAAAAGATGCCCATATGTATCGTTTACATTTCGCTCCAATTTCATCTTCAAGCTGTTAATATTTATTATTTACAAAGAGTATAGTTACATCTAAATGTATATGTGCTTTTAATTGAATTGGTATTTGTTGCTTTATCCCTAACAAAGTAAACTTGATTACTTAAAAAAGGTTGAGTATGCGTTATCACTATTTTAGACATTGGAATCAGATTTGGTCAAAAACATAAGTGTTCTACATGACCCAAGTGCAAAAATTATCATGACAAATTACTGTATACTTACAAATAATAATCTTCGTAAAAAAGACACATCATACATATCCAGATGTAAGCAACACAAACCAAAAAAAGAAACGTTGCTTAAAGTCGGTCATGCATTTGCCATCACACTTTGATTTATTGAAATAATAAGAAAAATAGAGAATGATACAACAAGTGAGGGCTTGAGTTTGACTACGCACGCCTACACTCTCTCATGGTGAACAATGTTTACATTCCGAGATTTAAAACTATTTACGTAAGCTTTGTTGCAATACTCTGCAATAAATGTAATGTATTTACAGAGTACGCATTATTTATACAACTTAATATTTAACCTACTAGAACAAGCGGAATCGTTGCATATCTGGTCATCCCTAACGTCTCAAAAGCATTGGCCTCCACCTATACTCGTAGATTGATTACCTCCGATTATCTTTCTAGGGATCGGTGCGAGCTTATTTTACCGGTACAAAATTGGACCGGTTATTTTTGACATGGCGTTACAATGTTATAGCTTGCGCGCGGCGTTTCCCATTTTTTTTAAATCTCTCTATAATTCCGTTGATAACGCACTTTTGATACACACAAAATGTCCAGGTTTTAAGTAACAATAAGGTTGTTGTCGTTTCAAAGTAATATCTGTAAGAATCCTCTTTGTTTTTAAAACGAAATCCAAGTCTTGGGAAAAGCCTTTTATTGTTTTGACGTACTGCCGTCGGTTAGTTATTAACCACGCTCCGATTGGTCTTCACGTTATCCAATTGAAATAGCCAATACATTAGCCTGTACCTGTTGTATATTATAGTCAACGGAGTCAACGGTTATACTCAACGGGGGACCAGTTAACTATACTCGGAATCGGATTGGGGCACGTCTCTGAATGCCAATATCGCACGTATTGGAGCAAGATCCCAATGGTCACCATTGATCCAAACAACCGTTGACTGTTAACAATAAGTTGTACGGAAAGTCTACATGTAATATATAAAATAGATTATCATTTATCTGGTTTGAATTTTGAAATTAACAAGCATAATTGTGGCGCGTTCTGAGAAAATTGAGCAAAATGCTTGTGCGTAAATTGTCATCCCAGATTAGCCTGTGCAGTCCGCACAGGCTAATCAGGGACGACAATTTACGTTTTTATGGAATTTTTCGTTTAAATGATGCCTCTTCTTAGCGAAAATCTAGCTTAGGAGGAAAGTGTCGTCCCGGATTAGCCTGTGCGGACTGCACAGGCTAATCTGGGATGACACTTTACGCACAAGCATTTTGCCCAGTTTTCTCAGAACACGCCATAATTATGCATTACTTCAGAGCATACCAATGCATTCACGTCGCTCCTCCCATCCAAAATTGAACGCATATCATAACATAACACCTTCCAGTCATTTAATAAGGTAGATATATTCACACCATTACTCTTGTTCATAAAATGTATTATTGACAATAAGCGCTAACTCTCAAACTTGTGCCTGACAAAGAACAATGAGGCTATGTTCAACGCCAATATCATATTTAAATCATTGTTTCCTTCTTTATTTCAAATATAAACTAATGCGATTTGATTCGATAATAAATTTATATGCGATTTATAAGATTAAATGTAACTAATGTTTCATGTTATACAAAGATTTCCATAGTTCTTTCATTCTTCGTCAACAAATGATTCAATTAAACGTCGGTAATCGTGTACGTGTAGAAAATAGTGTGACATGAAATAAAGATAAGGATATGTTCCAGCCGTGGAAGATCGTGACCGGATGTGACGTCGTTGCTGATTACACTTTTCGCTTAAAGAGGTTATATCTACACACAGTAATTATGGAACAAGAATCAACGATATGTTATGAAAGCAAAAATTGACAGCTACATCAATATTTCATGTTGCTTTAAATGATCTGCAAATAAATGTTTAAATCGCAATATTCCATAACCATTGAGTCCCATATGGCGAGAAGTAAGTTTTATTTTAATAAGTTATATTACTGTTTTGTATTTATGATTTCTTCATGTAAATGTTATCATCTTTTAAAATAATGTATGATGTTTTTTTTCTGATTAATTTTAAAATTCTTTGTTGAGCGTGAAAACGAAGGAACATTGGTTATATATATATAAATATATGTCACATCTTTTGTACAAAATCAGTGACCCTAAACACTTTTAGCTTTCGACGCGCCTGTAATACGTTTCGCATTTGTGTATGCTTTGTTGCTTATTTGAATACATTTGTTAATATTTATTATAATTACATTTTATTAAAACAAAATCAAAATCACTTTCGTGATAACCCCTGCGAAATTTTGTTCTGCAGTTCATGAATAATTCCTGAAATGTTCATGTATTGTTCACGAACCAAGTTCATGAATAGTTCACGAATAGTCAGTGAACAGAAAATGGGCTACGTCTGTGAAATGTTCTTGAAATTTTAGTCCATGAACTGTTCATGAACACTAATGGCATGAAGTGTTCATGANAGTAACGAATTAATTCTACATAATATCCCGTAAATATACTCCTGTCCGTCAGCGTGGCCTATTTGCTAGGGGGTCGCTTGAGCAGCGGGAGTTCGAAAATTCGAATCCACACGGGGCACGCTTGCCTTTAGAGCAGCTCATTAAATCGAGGGGTACCAATTTTCTTACTGCTGAAACCTGGCACAAATGATAGGCATCTGGAGTAGAGTTCATCAGTAAAGGAGTATCATAAGTCAAACTGTTCATCCTTTAATCGGAACTGGTGACACTATAATACACAAATCCTAGACTTTAAAGTGACAGTTCGCGGAATAGATCGTTGTTTTGCGTATAAATCGTATAGGGAGAAATAAACTTTACAAAAATTCATTGAAATATATTTTTTATCGAGGTTGACATCGAAAACCTTGTCAAAATCTGGTTTGAATCGATAAAAAATATATAAATTAATACATGCAATAGGCGAAAATCATTGCAGCGTCGCGAATTATGCAAATTATTTCTATATTTAGCTTTCGCTAAACATAATTATCATATGGAAGATAAATACATAGATTTAGCAAAAACGTACCGTTGCAACTCAGTTTCCGTCTGTAACAGATGTATTATAATTTGATTTTCCTTCTTACGACGCCTTTGCGTCGTTTCATCTTAAACATACAAATGTCTGTACATTTTGTTTAAGCTGCGCTAGAATGCTACGACTGCAGAAATGTCACAGATACGAACACCTGCAACCGAACGGTCACGTGCAATCCACATGAAGTAATTTCATATTCTTACTGAGAAGTACATAAAACATGTCTGTTATAGCTGAACTATAAACATTTTACATATGCTAATTTATGAAATATAACGGTTTTCCGTAATAGGAAATTATCTATGTTCAGATGCATTCGTCTTTTTCAGTCATGCTCCATGGAAGCAGTAACGCTGGTTTCTTCTGAAAGAACATACACGTTGAATTGCAAAGGCAATAATGTAAATATGTTGAAACTGTAGTAAGGAAATCCATTGACGACATATTAAATATGAGTAACATGTTATTCATTCTTGCTCAGTTAGAATTATAAAATATGTTCAGTTATTTATTTCATTAAGTAATTAAACTCTTTAAATAAAATTTGAAAACACTTTCTTATTTTACACTTTTTAAGTTTTAACTGCAAAAGCATATTATTTTGATTTTTCAGTATAATGCGATTCCCTTACACGGTTATGAGTATTGTACTATCAATAAATCAGACATATGCATTAAAGGTACAAGTTTTACTTGGAAATAATGGCCTTTCCTACTGAGGTTATTACCAATTAAATGTTTTATATAGTTCTGTCTCTTTTCCGTGTTTCTAGCAATGTCACCAAAACAGTTCGTCCGGTCCTTTGATTGGTCGATCTGTTGCGTCCCAAGAATCATCTTCTACCAAACGTGATGCTCCACCATGTCGAGAATGTTGCTCCACGCCCTTGTGCAATAAGGTTCTGTGTAATCACCCAAAACGTATGTGTCCTTGTTTAATTTAAGTTTGATTATTGATTTATAGAATTGCATAAACATGTTTGTTGTTCAATCAAAATTGAAATTCATTTTAGAAATACATATATTGAAACATGTTTGTTTGTAACTAAAATAAATTCACACTCTCTTATGCTTCAATCTGAATGAATCAAGTATTCGTATTGAAACTTGTTTACTTCCGTGTTTAATTGACAAAACTTTATTTGCTGATATTTTATGAAGTATAATTAAAATACCGTTGCCATTTAAATATTTACTAATTATGTTCTATATATTTAGGTTTATTGATTATGATCAATGCTTATTACTCAAAACATTTCAAGACACATTAATTTTAAGCAAGCAATTGTGTTGACGATCCGTCCGTTGATTGTGCGAAGCTGGATTCCATATTCAACGTGTGTGCAGATATTCACAAGGCGAAATTGGTTTGCCCAAGGTTTTGCAACCTTTGTAACGTAGGTAAGGGATTCAGTGATGATCAAAATGTTATAGATTGGTGTTTAGGGTACATGTATGTGCAATAGCCAATGATAATTCATTACCTCGATTATGATGTACGTTTTTAGGTTAATATAATAAGTTTGTACATTTTATTATATTTGTTTTTCTCCTTTAAACCACGTGCATGTTTTAATGTCGTAATGCACTTTTTTGAATGGAACTTTGAATAATTCATGAGGCATTTAACAATACTTCATTGTTATACGAACATTAACAAAGTCGATGGAAATTGGAACTGGTGGTCTTCTTGGAGCGGATGTGACGTCACGTGCGAAAATGGAACTCAAACACGTCATCGAACTTGCACCGATCCTGCACCTCAAAATGGTGGACTGGACTGTGTTGGAACAGGAACTGAGAGTCAGACGTGCATCATGGATTCTTGCCCAAGTATAATATAACCGGTTATGTTAAAACAAAAATTTTACTCAAAACTTCATAGGCGGCAGAAACACATTTTTCTAATAAAAGCTGTTAATGTAAGCGATGTCACGCGGTTAACTTGAAATGAATTTTTCATATTACAAAACAATATATAGCCAAACAGGAAAACCGCAAACATAAACACGATGTATACATATGAAGTTTCTAAAATAATCTTTAACTCGTTTTAACAGTCTTATATATTTATACACATTATAAACATTATATATATACATTATAAATACATTATTTTTCAAATATTGGTATATACAGTTCACGGTGGGTGGAGTCAGTGGTCGTCATGGGGATCGTGCTCAGTCACGTGCGATATTGGCATGCAGAGACGGGACAGATCATGTGACAACCCATATCCGACGAAAGGTGGTGACCATTGTTTTGGAGATTCCAGAGATGACAGAATATGCCTCACTACAGGATGCACGGGTATGTACCGGTTACGTTTCAATCAGATGCTTAATAGCCCAGCGTTTTGACATAATAATCAATTTTAAAAATAAAAAAATAAAAATGGCATTAGAAAAGACGTTTGGTCGAAATTACAGGAATGGAGACCCGGTTCCGTATTAAAAAATATCACATCCGATATAATGCACGATTTAAAATACTTCTATTTTTAGACGGACATTGGTCGGCGTGGGACGACTGGAGTTCCTGTTCTGCGTCGTGTGGCGGAGGCCGTAAAACAAGAAACAGAGCGTGCAATAATCCAGCGCAGTCTCTTCTCGGCCGTTACTGTGATGGCCCTCCACAAGATGTTGACGTCTGTAACGTTGCTTCTTGTACAGGTATTGTTATTATTCGTCAACATTTACATTTAAATACTTTATATGTAAGTTGTTAACTTGCAAGAATATATTCATCGGGTCTCCTAAAGTATCATGTACGCATATTTTATTAATGATAAATGCTTGTGTTATTTAATGAAGAAAAAATACATTGATATGGAAACAATTTAAAATACTGAGTTTGACACTCTGCTGATAGATTACCTTGGACTTGCAGTATCATTCCAAAATATACGTTACATTAAAATGCATTTAATCGTGTGATACATGGTTTGGTTGAAGTATTTGTCTTATGTATTTCAGGTCTTGATATACTTTTTGTTGTTGGAATACCAGCCATGACAACTTGTTTGTTTGATCCGGACCATCAAAGGGAATGCCGTGTAAAATTTGGCGGATATATTTCACGCCAGAATGTTCAATTTCATCTTCAAACAGCTACGTTTACGGCAACCATTCCAGGAAATTATTGGTTTGCATGGACTTTTACCATGTCGGGTGGTTGTCACCGAATGCATTGTAATCTGAATAAAAACAACTATTTAATGTCGAGCATTGCGATGGATACTAATAATACTTTCAACGAGTCTGGAGTACTGATAAACATGTTAAACAATGATTCAGTGAACTTGGACAAATGCGTATGTGATGATATCTATTTTTGGTTTTATCAAGACCCTGAACTCGACAAGGGATCCACATTCACGGGCATTTTAATACATTAGTTGTGATACAAAGCTTGTCATTGTGTCCATATTAATATACACGTTTTGCAATTCGGAATTTTTAACTATGCTGTGCGTGTTTCTAAATTAGTTTATTTATTGTGGAATATGTAGACCCAATTTTGAAAGCTTCATTATTTCTTAAGAGTTTGAACTATTTTGCCATTTTGTGTTTCAGTTGCATGTACTATTACATGGTTTTCAAATGTGGTTCCGAATTTCGATACATAAACAAATCGCCAATGTCAATCGAAAGTGTGCATTTACTAATAAGCGGAGTTTACTTATTGTGTCGTTTATCTTTTTAATGACAGTGGTATAATTTGACAAACATTTGGCTCATTAATTTTTTTTCTAATCATAAATGCAGTTCTCGTTCTAGTGAACAGAACCAAAGTGTATAAGTAGTTAAAATTCAAACGATGCAAGAGCAATTATTCGCTGTATTTTGTTAACTTCACGAACTAACGATGAATTCACCGAATTCACAATACATGTTTACTGGTGATACTAATGTTATACTGCTTTTGCCAACAATTGTCATTCTGCTTTTGCAGCCCTGTTTTTGTGCATATGTATCAATGCCTAGAAAATACTAAAGAATTGAGATATACGTTTCACTACTGTAAGACCTCAGCTTTGAAAGATCTGCCCTTATATTAAAAACAATTTAGTCATTTAACACTTTTAAGAAATATCGGAGCACGTATTTGTTTAAGGATTACTATAATTTGTTTTGAAATATAAAGTAGCACAAGCTCTCAAAGTGATATAAATGCCCATACTAGAAATTAGTTGTATGTTAGTTTTTTGTGTTAAAATTCATTATGTAAATAATATAAAGATGCCTTCTGTAAATTACCTTTGCACTTTTCTGAGTTTTCGCCCTTTGTTGACTGTGCCACGCATATTGTCTTTCTATGTATGCAATACTTTCAGCTGTTTTATTATTGTACAACGCCGTTGAAAATGTATTAATCTGTAGAAATAGGCGTTTGAGCAAATCAACACCTTTCAAGAATAAAACCCCAAGCATTGCATTGAAAAATCCAATGCGGTTATTCAAGCGTGTATCATGTTCACGCTTAGTGTTGTGTTGCATGCCTTGTCCTGGATTGCATAAAACATTGGTCGCTTGATTAAACTATTAAATAATTTCTATATATTTGAGATATGGTTCATTTGAATTTATTCATTTTTGTAGTCTACAAACAAAAGATGAAATATTGCCGTTCGCACGTGTGAAACAAAGCAGTTTCTGTTCATCAAATGTTATTCCACTGTAATTTTTAAAAATAATGAACAATTATTTATCAACAAAGAAACGATAAGGTTTATTTGTCTGTATGGCATTCGCGTTATAAAACACCCAATACCGTCAAAGTTTGACCAAAGAAGATGGTGTGTTAAATCAGATTGATTATCGACTTATTTATTGGACGCTAATAGTAAATACAATGACGTTATTGTGTCTTTTATGCTTGTTTTTGTGATATAAATTAAAGTGCAGTTTTATAGCAAAATCACATAAGGACAGGCGAGAGTGGTTCCTTAAACAATAAAAACCTTACTTCATAATCGGTATTGGTGAGTTTGGCTTTTTCTTGTTAAACTGTAAGCTTGTAAAGAGACATGATCTTCTAACAATTCTATATCATTGCATCTTAATTGAAATAATTCACCAAAACGCGTAAAATTGACCAAACGCAATGGTAGTGATGTGCAAATCTTTTAGGATATACAAATCTAAATAACTGAAGTATTTTTCACTTAACAAAATTAATGATTCAGATGAAATTGGTTGCTTCTCAACTGGTCTTTACAATATTTTATTTAGGGCTGCCTATACGTTTATAACACATTATTAACATCATTAATAGTAGGGCCAGGCATGTTTCTCATAGAAAGAGCCCGTTCAATTATTTACACAATAGCGTTAATCACAGAATGCGACGAATGCTTGTCCATTTCATCTGTAAGATACAGAGTAACATGGATTTGCGATACCGGTAATTCAGACGCGCAATGAAATGTAATAAACTGTCTCCGATCATTGTGATAAAATAAAAGTATATATATTTTACATTTGAATTGTAACTTTTCGACTGCACAAGCACTTCCGCCATCTTTTTCGTCAGGTGTCAAAACCTTCCTCCACCTAGTCCACTTTTGCATATTTTATCGCGGATGCCGCTCTTTACATCTAAACCAGAATATACCAATACATCATCTTATCCATTATCTAACATTTGAGTTGTACGTATATGGCATGAAACAACAAAGATCTTGTTTGATTGCACTTTTTTCCATAATTCTTTCTTCAAACGAATCCATGTTGCTGCTTATAATTATCTCTTACTTCGAAAGAATTTCTTTTTGTTTAAACACTGCTGCAATAGTACTAGAAAATATTCATAGCCATCTGTGTGTAAAATTCGATGTTTTCGACGTGAGAAGATTTAATGGAATGACTAAACGCACACAAAAAGCATAATAATTTCCATGTGTAATAAACTGACCAATATACATCGCTTACTGAAAACTTGTTTAATCGCGTAATACAACAATTCAACGCAAAACTTCGAATTTAGTTATATAGTGTTATCGTGCATCAATGCCGTAGGCGTTGTTGGTAATTAAATCATGCTACATGTTTCTGATATACTAAGTTAATGAAGGGATTGTATAAGCTCATGTTAAGAACCAGAACTTTTGCAATAGTCCTAAGGAACGATATGGATTGGACAAAAATTGGTCACACCACCATGTTTACGAATGCACTTCACACTCATCTTTCAACTAATACCTCTAAGTCCGTAGCCAGATGATACAATTAGTGTCAGTGCAATTGCAGAATGTCCCCAAAAAATTATTTTTGCCAAAAGTGTGATGTTGACATTAAAAGTATGGAGAAACTGTATTATTCATTTAATGAAAAAAGAGAAAGAAAATGAACAAAGAACAACAACTCTGAAATACTGAAGAGAGAGTCATGATGTTTGTTATCTCTTCACTTCCTCCCTGTGTTCCTTGTCACTACATGAACGTTTATTCCCTTTAATACTCAGAAAGTAATATCAAATATAGAGCAACTATTTTATTCTCTTCAATACTTATTAAATTAAGCTCCACATAAAAATAAACAAACTGCAATAACTTTGTAAATACTTAAGACAGTAATCGTCCTTGTAATTGGCTTTATAGGTATTCGACCTTCAAGTCATCCAGAGTAACGCTCTGTCGAGAAACGGACTATACAAATATAAGCAAAGGGCACTAAATCCAAAAATACGGACAAACCAGTTGTTGTTTGGATATTTCTTATCTCTATATCGTCTATCAATGAACATCAATGAACACATCTCTATTTAGTTGCCTTCAATACAAAGGGAATCATGCACACGAAATTTTACTAAAGCGCAATACATGTTTTAATACTGAAGAAAGTGTTACGATCCATGTAATCTGCAATTACTTTTTAAGCCCTCTATCTTTATATGAAGTTTTATGAGCAGAGTAATGCTCCACACAAGAAAATGACTATACAAAAAATGAGGAAAGGGCAATAACTCCAAACATACTGACGATATAGTTGTAGTTCGTATAATCTGCACTCACACTCTCAAATTCATTTATCAATGTACACAGTTTTATGTAAATTCCTTCAATACTTAGAGAATAATGCTCAGCACATATAATTCACTAAAGGGCAATACCATTTTAAATTCTGATGAGATAATTATGGTCATTGTACACTACGCTTTTCCTTTCAGTACTATTTTTTATATAAACTTAAACAAGCGGGTTCATAACATATCTGGTCATCCATAACGTCATAAAAGCAGTGGTCTCCAACTAGACTCGGGTATGGTATAAAACACGTCACGTCTCTCCATGCCAACGTCGCACGTGATTGAGCACGATCCCTATGGTGACCATTGATCCAAACAACCGTGGCTGTCGGAAAGTCTACATGTAATATATAAAAATCAGATTATTACTAACCTGTTTTGAATTGTAAATTATCCAGCATATGCATTACTACAGAGCAGGTCAATACATTCCCGTCGCCACATCCAATCCCAGTTGAACGTATAGCATTTCATAACACAATGCAGACATTGTATAAGTGACATGTACGTAGTTTAACCATGTTAATCTTGTTCACAAAATGTATTCTTTTAAATAAGCACTGTCCGCGTACACAGTCATTGTGACATAACGTACTTTCAATCGATACAACTACATCGACCACAAATATTTATTATGTTTAAATCAATGATCCATGAAAGAAAACAACTTAAATAACAAATTGCATTGTATGTAATTTTAGTCTGCATTTTACACAAATATATGCACGAAAGTGTTTTTACAGTAAATTAATTAAGTAAAACTTTCATCGTTTATTAATAAAGTTGAATTATGTTTTATTTCACATATAATTAGAAAGAAAGCCAATTTAAACAGAGAATGAATTTTCTTACGCATTAATAAAACCTTTACAATGTATCTACGTTTACAATAACACACCGAATTCCTTCCTCCTGTACTGTAGGTATCAGTTCTTACATTTACGTCGGATTCAACTTCCTACTGACCTCTAAAAGTGTATACATGAGCAACCTAACTGATATTGGGCGATTGAACCTCGTCAGCCTTGATATACTTTAGATTTGAACAATATTATAACTAAATGTGAAACAACATAAGCAGCACAACCAATTGGCGACACCTTTTTGTTAAATAAGTCTATCAGTTGGTATGTTTTTTCTGGTTTCGAAATACTCCATGGATTGAAAGGTTTCGAAATAACTACGAACAACTGCAAACCTTCATGATACGGCGTGTCGCTAAAAGGGACACATATCTACATTTACTACGACGTTCATGTCCAAATACAGCACATACTTGTCGTTCTAAATGTGTCTGCTCTCTATCTCTCTGTCTCTAATATCCGCATGCAGACAAGTCTTTCGCAATTACTTAGAACTCATGTTAACTTAAGGTAGACGTTGTGTCTCGCACAAGAACCACGTGCCTCTCTTTTAGGTAATACTTCGAGGAATTATTCCACTATAGATCTATTAATTTAAACTTTTTCCTTTAATTTTGTTACGCCCGAATGCAAATTATGGTTTGGAAATATGTGTCCAAAAATGTTGTTAAATATATCAGACTTGTGCCTGACAAAGAACCATGAGACTACGTTCAACGCAAATGTCATATTTTAATGAGTGTTTTTGTTTTAATTTGAACTAATGCAATTTGTTTCCATTATAAAATGCGCACTTTAAATGCGATTTGTTAACGTTTAAATGTAATTATGTTTCATGTTTTGCAAAGCTTTTCATATTTCATTTTTTTCTGAAACGCAGGGCCGGATGCAATTAAATGTCGAAAGTCGTGAACGTGAAGCAAAACATGTGAGCTTATATAACGATAAGGACATGTTCCATCTTTAGAAGATCGTGACAGGATATGACGTCATTGTAGTTTATACTGTACGCTTAAAGAGGTTATATCTACACACAGCAATTATGGAACAAGAATCAACGATATGTTATGAACACACAAAGTTACAGCTACATCCATGTATTATGTTGCTTTAACGGTTCTGCAAATAAAATGTTTCTAATCTCAAATATTTGATAACCATTGTGTCCAACATGGCGAGACGTAAGTGTAATTTTTATATAACTTATAACTAAAGGTTTTGCTATTTTTGATTCGAATTCCACATATTTTAACAAATTATTTAAAAAAAAATAAGTATACGATTGCTGTCATTATAATATGAATGTGGCATGTACGTGGATCTAAGTATGGTTTAGGAGAATGGTGATTTGTTGCACATGCCCGCCTAGGAACAAAATATCGATAGGACAAGTGGGAAGGCGTTTGCCCTTTCTACCTATGCTGAATGTTGTCGAAATCAATACAATGCATCACTTTTATGAATACATGTTAAATGTATTTGCTGTTATATATATCAACTGTTTTTATTATAGTTTTGTTTTCTTAACATACATTTGCAACAGTATGTATGTATTCATATTCGTGTTAATGATCTTTTATTACAACATCTTCCTATTTATATGCGATATATTAATGTTTTTTATTGATGGATTCTTTATTAAAATGTTTTAGTATCTTAATGTATAATAGTATAACATGATCATATTTTAATATTCTGCTGATATTGCATTATTTAAGAGAGTTGCATGTTTGGCCGTTCTTGAGTGATGAAAATGTACTTTTATAGCCTGTGCTAATCGTTAATACGAAGCTCAAAATGTGTTAAATTTGTTGAGCCATAACAACTGCTTATTTGAATCGATGTGCTAATATTTATTTCATTAATATTCTATGTATAATTTATTGATTGAAATATCAAAATAAGTGTCGTGAAAAGTTACAAAATCAAACAACATAAAGTATAACCGATTGAGTTCGAACCACAGTTGATATTAATCTTCCATCGACATCACTTAGCGCGTTAGCAGAACTGATCGATACACTTGAGCTTAATCGAATACTTTGAAATTATGACCGCACTCATCCATAGCGGAATAAATATATTGTTTTCAATATTATTTTCAGATTTTTGGATTGTGGTACTTGCAGCTATTTTACCACAGACATGTAAGTGTGTCAGTGAGTAGAATACGTTTCATAAAATTTCTAAGACTATGGCAATTATCAGAAACATTCATTTGCAATATTACGGTACATACATGCACGAGTATTAAACACTCTTGGACTATATATACTGAGATGAACTTAAATTAACTTGATCCCTCTTAACAATTAAAACTTATTTTCACATGATAACCCGCCATTGTACCCCTTTCGTAAAGTAGCGGGATTTCAAAAGTTCGAGCCCACACTGGGTATGCTCTGGAATGACTGATTGTCTACACAGCAGCATGTACAATCGAGGGGTACCGATCGCCATCCTGTCGATGTCCGGAAAAAATGATAGGAATTTGGAGTAGACATGTTCATCAGTAAAGGCGTTTCATAGGTTCACCCCTGAATTCACCTCTGAATTGAGACGGGTGAAACTATAATAAAAAACACAGACTTATACGTTTTTTGGTTGTTATGCATATTCATGCTATCAACGATGAACAAAATACTGTTGTCGACAATGTTATATCAATGTACCTTGTTTATGGCCTACACATTTAATCAGTTGTGAGAGGGAATTATTTTTAGTTGAATAATTTGCTCTTTGCAATCAGTTAGGCCAAATATGTGTGTTTTTAAAATGTATGTTATTAAACTGTCCATATTGTCTGTTCGATACAGGTTTTAACATTTGAAAAGTACTCGGTACCAGTAACGACACATGGATAAATCTCAATAAGTTTTTTACTTACATTTTGAATAAATGATATTATTATTTTAAAAATAAGAATAAGTATCGAAAAACTAATTTGTATCATTATGTTATTATGAAATGTTTAAAATGCAAAACTGATTATTGTAATTGCTTGATTATGCGAAACAATCTACGTGGTTGGTGCAATTTTATGTAAATATTAAAGATCTTGTTCAGTTTTTAGTTTATGCCCGTTATTTGTTCGTGATCGGCAGTTGATCTATTGATCTGGAATAAACGATGCCTATGCGTCGTTACATCTAAAACATGCATGTGTCTTTAAATTTTGTTTTAGCTGCGCTAGAATGCTACGACTGCCGAAATGTAACAGATGTAAGCACCTGCAACCGAACGACCACGTGCTCTGCAAATCAAGTAATTTTCTAGTTTTACTGAGATGTATAGTTTATATGTATTTTATCGTTAAAATACACACATATGATAGTTTATGAAATAAAATACTTTTTCTTATACTTTGTCGTAATAGACAGTGTCTATATTTACATACACTCGTCTTTTTCAGTCATGTTTCATGGAAGCAGTAACGCCGGTTTCTTCTGAAAGAACATACACGTTGACTTGCAAAGAAAATAATGTAAATATGGTCAAACTTCAATTAGAAAACCCGTTGACGAAATGTTTAATATGCAAAATATGTAATGCATTATTGCACTATTTGAATACAAATCAAATCTAATGGTCCGTTATTTATTCAATTGTGTAATTTGATTCTTTTAATAAAATTTAAACAACTGTCATTTGTTAACATTCTGCAAATCTAAAAAATGTAGAATCAAATTTGTTGGGATAGTTTACAGTATTTTATTATTTCCTAACAAGGTTGTGTGTATTGTAGTATCTATAAATCAGAAATAGGCATCAAAGGTATTTTTAAATTGTTGAATACAAGTCATACTTTAAAAAGGGTCCTTTTCGACATAGGTAATAACCAATAAAATGCATACCATTACATTGGTCTGTCTCTTTTCCGTGTTTCTAGCAATGCCACCAAAACGTTTCGTCCGGTCCTTTGATTGGTCGATCGGTTGCGTCCCAAGAATCATCTTCTACCAAACGTGATGCTACGTCTTGTCATGAATGTTGCTCCACTCCCTTGTGCAACAAGGCTCTGTGTAATCACCCAAGACGTACGTGTCATTGCTTTTTAAGTTGGATTATTGATGTATAGTATTGGTTAAACATGTTTGTTTTAAATTAAGATGTAATTCTTAAAACACGCGTTTTTACAATTTAAATAAATGCCCACTTTCTTATGGTTCAAGCTGAATGAATCAAGTATTCGTATTGAAGTTGTTTACCTCCGTTTCTAATTAACACATTGTGATTTCCTGATATTTATTTTGGCATCATAAGACTTTTCTTTGAGTTGAGGTATATTGATTCTGATCAATTGTACAATTGTAATTGTAACGCATGCTGCTATTGCATATGTATGTTTATGGCAATGAGCTGTATGCTTAAGATAAAAGAAAATAGTCTGTTCTGTTCTGTTCTGCTTATTACTCAAACCATTTCAAGACACATGACTTTGCAGCAAGCAATTGTGAGGACGATCCCTCCGTTGATTGTGCGAAGCTGGATTCCATATTCAACGTGTGCGCTGATATTCACAAGGCGAAATTGGTTTGCCCAAGGTTTTGCAACCTCTGTAACGTGGGTAAGGGATTTGGTGATAATAAATTTTTATAGCTTTATGTTTATTGATTTGTATTAAGCATACTTCTATTGAATAAAATCATGAAATATATATTGATTATTTATAATCTAGTGTATGAAGTACATTTGCCTGTTTCGTATAATCTGTCGATAAAGGTATTTATATATATTTGTGCCCTTAAACTACAAGTATGTTATAATGTTTCAATTCAAATTATTTAATGAAACGTTGAATGTAATATGAGACATATAACAATATTGTTATACAATCATTCAACAAGTTGATGGAAATTGGAACTGGTGGTCCTCTTGGAGCGGATGTGACGTCACGTGCGCAAACGGAACTCAAACACGTCATCGAACTTGCACCGATCCTGCACCTCAAAATGGTGGACTGGACTGTATGGGAACAGGAACTGAGAGTCAGACGTGCATCATGGATTCGTGTCCTGGTATAATATAACCGTTTACGTTTAAAACAAAAATCACTCTTATAAATATTAAATTATTATAATATAAGCGACACAATGGAAGGTTCCACTGATTTGCTCAAATATAAGCTCATTATGTAACAATTTACCGTAATGAATTTTTAATATTATACAACACTTTATTGCCAAACAGGAAAACCGCAAAAAAATCAGTCGAATTGAGATTCGTTTAGACACATGTTATATATTTAATCATTCCTTTGTTCAATTATGGGTACACCAGTTCACGGTGGGTGGAGCCAGTGGGCGCCATGGGCATCATGTTCAGTCACGTGCGATATTGGCATGCAGAGACGGGGCAGATCGTGTGACAACCCATATCCGACAAAAGGTGGTGACAATTGTTTGGGAGATAACAGAGATGACCGAATATGCCTCGCTACAGGATGCACGGGTATGTACCGGCGGATATGTATTTGATGATCTTCATAAATGCTTAAAAATGAAATCAGGACTGGTATAACGGACCATTTTCACAAGTGACACGTTCACCAGAATTATTATTTTATTTATAATTGAGCATTTCCTTTTAAACAAAAACACATAAGTGCGTGCATCAATAAGCAAAGCAAATAAATTACCAAACCAAAAAAAGCATCCTCTAAAAAATAAATGTCTTCCCGCTTGATGATCGTTGTCATCATAACACCCACGTTTTGTTTCGTTTAACAATCGCCACACGCGTCGTCATATTTATGAAATGTATGTGTATATTTTTTCCGTTTGTATTGTATTCCTTTTGACTGATTGTGTGTTAAAATGAACACCTAACAACATCTCCTTTCAGCTGCTAATTAAAACAGCGTTGTGTGTGAAATAGAAATGTCCATATAAAAAAAACACACACACAACGACGTTTGGTCGACATGGGACCCAGTTTGGTATTAATATAAATCACGTCCGATATAATGCACACGTTAAAGTACTTCTATGTTTAGACGGACATTGGTCGGCGTGGGACGACTGGAGTTCCTGTTCTGCATCGNCATTCGCGTAATAAAACACATGTAAGCGTCTACGTTTGACAAAAGATAATGCGGTTTAAAATCAGATTGCTTATCGACATAATTATTGGACGTTATTGTAGTAAATTAAATGCTGTTATTTTGTCTGTTTATGTGTATGCTTGTCCCTTGTGAAATAAATTACAGTGCATTTTTATTGCAAAACCGCATAAGGACAGTCGACAGTGGTTCCTTTAACAATACAAACCTTACTTCATAATTAGTATTAGTCAGTTTGGCTCATTCTGCCATGTCAGCAAACATGAACTTCTAACAATTCTATGTCATTGCGTCTTTAATGAATTATTTCATAAAAACGTGTAAAATTCCAGAAAACACAATCGTTATGATGTGCAATTCATAAAAGATATACACATATATATAACCGACGTATTTTTCACTTAACACAATTAATTATTCAGATGAAATATGCACTAGTGTTTACAATATATTTTATGAAGGGCTTCCAATACAATTATAAAAAAAACGTTATTAGTAGGACCAGGCATGTTTCTCAGAGAATGAGCCTAAACATTATGTACATGGTAGCGCTAGTAACAAAGTGCGAAGTATGCATGTCTATAACATCTGTAAAACACAGAGTAACGTGAATAAACGTTGCCGGTAGTTCAGACGAAACATGGGATGTAATTATCTGTCTCCACTCTTCGACATACTAAAATGTTTCTTATATATTTTGTTAACGATGATATTGCTTTATGAACTTTAACTTCTGTAATAGTCCTAACCACCAATATTGATGACTTAGAAGATAACGCCCCGAATTGGTCTCACCATCTTGTTTTCATATTCACTAAACGTTCCCCTTTATACATTCAATTCTAAGTAGGTTTCTCGATGATATGGGTGAGAGAAGTGTACTTGCTCAATGTCACCGAGTAGTATTTGATAAAAAAAGTGTGATATTGACATTTAACGTATTTGGTATATATTAGAAGAAGGGCGTTTTTCGTTTTACGAGTTTGATTGATAACTAGCAATGACGAACATATATGTTTAACATTCTTAGTTAGAAGTAATATTTTGCTTTTATTGAATTCCATGGATGCATAGCTTTTTGAATCTATGACACTTGTTTTGAAAATAGTTATTTTGCAAAACTATGAACAAGTACTCGACATAACAAGTCTAAGTTTTCTTTATTTATTTTCCAAATAGGCCATGACTTAATCAAGTCTGTATATTAATTTCAACACTTTCAAGAGATGAAAGTGATTGTAAATATGTTTCCCAATTGCGAAATATTTGTGACAAAATAATTTTCGTCAACATAATAAGTGCTTGTTTGTGCGACACAGCAATTTCGTTAACATATTTATATTACCGTATTTTGCTTGCAAAAGGTAAGACAATCTGACGTATACAAAGTTTGTGTCTTAAGTCCAACATCAAAGCAATGTCTTAAACTCTCCGATGTCAGTCGAGCTTTGTGTAGTTATGCAAAGGCAAATCACATTTTATCATTGCATATCGCGCTGTGTCTATCGTGGGAATATAGTTGGTCGTGTTTTAAACAAAATAATTAATTATTTGCCGGGATAAAAATATTCTAAAACTAGAAATGGCAGATGCCGACGCGTATCCCCACTTCGAACGTATTTTATAAGAGAAGTTCAGTATCAATAAGAAGTCAATTTGTGAAGAAAAGAAGAAGGTATGTTTAAACAAAATTTTGGGTGGGCGTAGTCCATGTGGGCGGGGCGCCCCGGGGTTGGTAATGGGGCCATGCATAGTTGAGATTGACCATATTGTCATACAAAATGTTCAGTATCAATTTAAAGTAAATCGGTGTAGAAATGAAGAAGTTAATGTAAAATAACCTATCCCATCCCAACCCCCATAACTTTTGACCCAGGGGTCAGATCAGAATTCCAAAAAGTGCACTGTCGCACATATGCTCATAGCAACCATGTGTGTAAGTTTCAAGCTTCTTGTGCTAATAGTGTAGGAGAAGATAGTGGCCAGGACGGACGGACGGACAGACGGTGGAGACAACCAAAGAAGTTAATGTTAAATAACCTAAAAAAATGAGTAAAAATCTCTGACCCAGCCCCCCCCCAACCCCCATTGTTCACTATCTCCCTTGAAACCTTGAAACGTACACACATACATGGTAACTGTGAGCATATGTGAGACGGTGTACTATTTGGAATTTTGATCTGACCTCTGGGTCAAACGTTATGGGGGACGGGGCAGTTTTCCTGAGTGAAAATCTCTGACCCGGCCCCATCCCAACCCCCATAACCTTTGACCAAGGGGTAAGATCAAAATTCCAAATAGTGCACCGTCGCACATATGCTCATATCTACCATGTGTGTACGTGTCAAGGTTCTAGTGCTGATAGTGTAGGAGGAGGTAGTGGCCAGGACGGACGGACAGACGGCGGAGATAACCACAATATCCACACGCTCTTTAAAAGCGTGAGGATAATTATAATTTCTGTAAGTTAAGTGGCTGTGGTAAACACTTCCTCACCAATCCATGAAAATGCAAGTAAGAGACAGCGTTTGATGTGATATATGTGTTGTTTACAAATGTTTGCATATGCCTTCAACAGTGTAAGTGTTATTAAAATTAGAATAAAACCCATTTTAAGCGCTGATGGAATACAATATGTAATGCGACTTTGCAAAGTAGAACTATTTTTCAATAAACAATTGTATGCATATGCGTTCATCTCTGGGCAATGTCACCACCGACCAAACATTAACGAAAAGCTTTTTTTTAAATTAAAAAACAAAGTTGATGAATTGTATTTCTACTTTGGAGTCTGATCGTGTTATTAAAAGCAAACGGAAAACGATTTCAAGTCAGGCTGAAAGCCTAATGACCTTAATACCCTGCAAGATGGAATGTTGAACGTAACATGAAATTGCACGCTGATTATCTCTGGCTGATACAAAGCCCAATAATTAAAGACGTTTGTATGTCAATATAACACTACATGTGTATTAAAACATTTTCGTAAGAGTATCAGGGTAAGGAACAAAAGAGGATAGCAATAAATGCATGACATAAAACATATTAGTGCACATTATGCAATATGAATTTTGTTTTTAAATATAAAAACACATCCTCCAAGTAATATAAACTCCGGCAAAATAAAGGGACTCGCACATAATATGTTTTTTTGGAGAGTTAAGTATAAAAGTGTTGTACCCGGTTTTTATTTTTTTATGAGAAACGATAGTTTTGTGATCAACATTAAATGGACCGATGAACATCATTTATCGATCCAGAAATCGTTTCCAAGTACCTACACTATGAACTTATTTACCGTATTTCATGTGAACTCCACGAGCTGCTATTACCAAAAGTAAAATAACTATAAATCCATGTACAAACATTGCATAAACTTGCGCACTTTTCGTTTGCCTTTCAAACCAAATATCTTACAATAGACACAACATCGATAATTTGGGAACGCCCGTCGATTCCCGCGGCTTCCGACATTTTTATCACGTGATAATTCACGTCCTACGTTTTACAATATTATGGCGGTCATCGTTGTATTGAGATAATGATTGAAATGTTAGTAAATAAATCACTGTTCTGTGTTGCCATCATTGAGTCATGATAAATTTGAATTGATTGAGAGAGACAGTTTGGTTTGAAACCTTTTGACCGTCGAAAATATGGTCCAGAGATAACT
>VMBQ01000592.1:0-128475 GCA_007657795.1 Dreissena rostriformis | reverse complement strand
ACCCCCCCACCACCCCCATTGTTCACTATCTCCTCCAACACTATTAGCACTAGAACCTTGACACGTTCACACATGGTAGATATGAGCATATGTGCGACGGTGCACTATTTGGAATTTTGATCTTACCCCTGGGTCAAAAGTTATGGGGGTTGGGATGGGGCCGGGTCAGAGATTTTCACTCAGGAAAACTGCCCCGTCCCCCATAACGTTTGACCCAGATGTCAGATCAAAATTCCAAATAGTACACCGTCTCACAAATGCTCACAGTTACCATGTATGTGTGTGCGTTTCAAGGTTCTAGTGCTAATAGTGTAGGAGGAGATAGTGGCCAGGACGGACGAACAGACGGCGGAGATACCCACAATATCCACACCCTCTTTAAAAGCGTGGGGATAATTATAATTTCTGTAAGTTAAGTGGCTGTGGTAAACACTTCCTCACCAATCCATGAAAATGCAAGTAAGAGACAGCGTTTGATGTGATATATGTGTTGTTTACAAATGTTTGCATATGCCTTCAACAGTGTAAGTGTTATTAAAATTAGAATAAAACCCATTTTAAGCTCTGATGGAATACAATATGTTATGCAAAAAACTAAGCGGGCGACTTTGCAAAGTATAACTATTTGTCAATAAACAATTGTATGCATATGCGTTCATCTCTGGGCAATCTCACCACCGACCAAACATTAACGAAAGTTTTTTTTTTTTTTAAATTAAAAAACAAAGTTGATGAATTGTATTTCTACTTTGGAGTCAGATCGTGTTATTAAAAGCAAACGGAAAACGATTTCAAGTCAAGCTGAAAGCCTAATGACCTTAATGCCCTGCAAGATGGAATGTTGAACGTTACATAAAACTGCACGCTGATTATCTCTGGCTGATGCAAAGCCCAATAATTAAAGACGTTTGTATGTCAATATAACACTACATGTGTATTGAAACATTTTCGTAAGAGTATCAGGGTAAGGAACAAAAGAGGATAGCAATAAATGCATGACATAAAACATATAAGTGCACATTATGCAATATGAATTTTGTTTTTAAAAATAAAAACACATTCTCCAAGTAATATAAACTCCGGCAAAAAAAAGGGACTCGCACATAATATGTTTTTTTGGAGAGTTAAGTATAAAAGTGTTGTACCCGGTTTTTATTTTTTTTTATGAGATACGATAGTTTTGTGATCAACATTAAATGGACCGATGAACATCATTTATCGATCCAGAAATCGTTTCCAGGCAAAGTTCCTACACTATGAACTAATTTACCGTATTTCATGTGAACTCCACGAGCTGCTATTACCAAAAGTAAAATAACTATAAATCCATGTACAAACATTGCATAAACTTGCGCACTTTTCGTTTGCCTTTCAAACCAAATATCTTACAGTAGACACAACATCGATAATTTGGGAACTTCCGTCGATTCCCGCGGCTTCCGACATTTTTATCACGTGATAATTCACGTCCTAGGTTTTACAATATTATGGCGGTCATCGTTGTATTGAGATAATGATTGAAATGTTAGTAAATAAATCACTGTTCTGTGTTGCCATCATTGAGTCATGATAAATTTGAATTGATTAAGAGAGACAGTTTGGTTTGAAACCTTTTGACCGTCGAAAATATGGTCCAGAGATAACTTGTGTTCTATTTAGATATATTCCCTCCGATATCCAGAATTTTGCAAACGCCATTCATGTCTGAAATTACTAAGCAACTGTACGTGTATTAGTATAAACACAAACAATAATACAATTACTACGGAACACATATATTGAACCGTTTTTATTTTTACATGAGATTGATAAATAAATCAACATCAAGTATTCTATACAAATTGTAAAACATTATTATTTGCGTTAACGACTTTTGTTACTACAGAAAAATAGTTGGCATATTATAAACAACAATGTAGTTAAACAGTGGTTTATTCGATCAGTATAAAATGGTTCACATTCCATTTTGAAACATGTACACGAATTGTCGATGGAAACATGTCAGCATAGGCATGAATGTTCAATTGTACACACGATTAAGAATAATGAGTGTAATGCGGCTTTAAACTTGCCGCAGTAATTTTCAAGCGCGTCGAATGAAAATATCAAGTCCAAATGATCATTTACTTCGCAGTTTTCATTGACCGTTAGTAACCTTTCCCACAGTACCAAGAGAACGGGCATTTATTTGTTTGTTTAAAAAGCTGAATATAATAATGTTCCTTTTAGTCCAAAGCAAATAGAGATTGATGTTTTGGATGGGTGAACTATTTTTTATAATCAAACATAATACATTTTACTTAATTACAACGAATGGGAAACTAAAGGTAAACTTAAAGCACGAAGTGCATCCACCTTATGTTTTCCTAAACTGTTTTGGTTTGCCAATAACCGTTGCCAAGCACAGAACACATTACACGCACAGAAGCGACAGCTTATACGCCATGTCGGCGTAACTCAAACAAAATGTTACATCTGCCGACAACGATAAAAATGCGGGTCAAAACATTGTTGTCCATGCGATTGTGGTCCGATGATCATGCATAAGTGACCATGCTTGCATCCGTATCTTTAGGCAACTGGCAAAGCATTCCTTAAACTCGATGATATCAGTCGATCTTTGTGTAGCCTTGCATAGTCCTATAACGTCACATTTCAAACATCGCCGCGTCTGTCATTGGAACATACTTATTCGTGTTGTGGACAAGATAATTCAGTATTTGCCACAATGAACATATTCTTCATGTTAATGACTGTAGTTTTAGTGGCTGTCGTATACAGTGCATCAACAATCCGGGATAATGCTGGTAAGAGACAACATTTTATATGATATATTGTGTTATTTACAATAGCTTAATATAGTTAATGGTTATTGTTACGATAATATAACTAAAACCTATTACAATTGGTAATACAAGCTGGCGACTTTGCATATAAGGACGATATATATATATATATATAGAGAGAGATGAACATTCATTTGTACAAACGCAGTGCTAAATTCAGCGAGAACATAACAGTAGGCGTTGTTAATGCATATTACAAAATGTTCTGAAATGCTGTTAACACTTTTGTTGCTGAGAACATCGTCAATCCATAAGTTGACTCAATATGGTCTGCTGTAATAAGTATCGCGGGCAAATCNCTGGATTGCATCGAACATTGGCCGCTTGATTACAATGTGTACGTGTACTTCTTATATATTTGAGAAATGTTTCATATGAATTTATACACTTTCGATGTCTACAAACATAAGATTAAAAATTGCCTTTCGCACCTGTGAAACAAAGTGTTTTTTAAATTTAATGTTTTTCCGTTGGATTTATTTACAAAAATAATGCAAATTCTTTGTTTGCATGACATTCGCGTAATAAAACACATGTAAGCGTCTACGTTTGACAAAAGATAATGCGGTTTAAAATCAGATTGCTTATCGATATAATTATTGGACGTTATTGTAGTAAATTAAATGCTGTTATTTTGTCTGTTTATGTGTATGCTTGTCCCTTGTGAAATAAATTACAGTGCATTTTTATTGCAAAACCGCATAAGGACAGTCGACAGTGGTTCCTTTAACAATACAAACCTTACTTCATAATTAGTATTAGTCAGTTTGGCTCATTCTGCCATGTCAGCAAACATGAACTTCTAACAATTCTATGTCATTGCGTCTTTAATGAATTATTTCATAAAAACGTGTAAAATTCCAGAAAACACAATCGTTATGATGTGCAATTCATAAAAGATATACACATATATATAACCGACGTATTTTTCACTTAACACAATTAATTATTCAGATGAAATATGCACTAGTGTTTACAATATATTTTATGAAGGGCTTCCAATACAATTATAAAAAAAACGTTATTAGTAGGACCAGGCATGTTTCTCAGAGAATGAGCCTAAACATTATGTACATGGTAGCGCTAGTAACAAAGTGCGAAGTATGCATGTCTATAACATCTGTAAAACACAGAGTAACGTGAATAAACGTTGCCGGTAGTTCAGACGAAACATGGGATGTAATTATCTGTCTCCACTCTTCGACATACTAAAATGTTTCTTATATATTTTGTTAACGATGATATTGCTTTATGAACTTTAACTTCTGTAATAGTCCTAACCACCAATATTGATGACTTAGAAGATAACGCCCCGAATTGGTCTCACCATCTTGTTTTCATATTCACTAAACGTTCCCCTTTATACATTCAATTCTAAGTAGGTTTCTCGATGATATGGGTGAGAGAAGTGTACTTGCTCAATGTCACCGAGTAGTATTTGATAAAAAAAGTGTGATATTGACATTTAACGTATTTGGTATATATTAGAAGAAGGGCGTTTTTCGTTTTACGAGTTTGATTGATAACTAGCAATGACGAACATATATGTTTAACATTCTTAGTTAGAAGTAATATTTTGCTTTTATTGAATTCCATGGATGCATAGCTTTTTGAATCTATGACACTTGTTTTGAAAATAGTTATTTTGCAAAACTATGAACAAGTACTCGACATAACAAGTCTAAGTTTTCTTTATTTATTTTCCAAATAGGCCATGACTTAATCAAGTCTGTATATTAATTTCAACACTTTCAAGAGATGAAAGTGATTGTAAATATGTTTCCCAATTGCGAAATATTTGTGACAAAATAATTTTCGTCAACATAATAAGTGCTTGTTTGTGCGACACAGCAATTTCGTTAACATATTTATATTACCGTATTTTGCTTGCAAAAGGTAAGACAATCTGACGTATACAAAGTTTGTGTCTTAAGTCCAACATCAAAGCAATGTCTTAAACTCTCCGATGTCAGTCGAGCTTTGTGTAGTTATGCAAAGGCAAATCACATTTTATCATTGCATATCGCGCTGTGTCTATCGTGGGAATATAGTTGGTCGTGTTTTAAACAAAATAATTAATTATTTGCCGGGATAAAAATATTCTAAAACTAGAAATGGCAGATGCCGACGCGTATCCCCACTTCGAACGTATTTTATAAGAGAAGTTCAGTATCAATAAGAAGTCAATTTGTGAAGAAAAGAAGAAGGTATGTTTAAACAAAATTTTGGGTGGGCGTAGTCCATGTGGGCGGGGCGCCCCGGGGTTGGTAATGGGGCCATGCATAGTTGAGATTGACCATATTGTCATACAAAATGTTCAGTATCAATTTAAAGTAAATCGGTGTAGAAATGAAGAAGTTAATGTAAAATAACCTATCCCATCCCAACCCCCATAACTTTTGACCCAGGGGTCAGATCAGAATTCCAAAAAGTGCACTGTCGCACATATGCTCATAGCAACCATGTGTGTAAGTTTCAAGCTTCTTGTGCTAATAGTGTAGGAGAAGATAGTGGCCAGGACGGACGGACGGACAGACGGTGGAGACAACCAAAGAAGTTAATGTTAAATAACCTAAAAAAATGAGTAAAAATCTCTGACCCAGCCCCCCCCCAACCCCCATTGTTCACTATCTCCCTTGAAACCTTGAAACGTACACACATACATGGTAACTGTGAGCATATGTGAGACGGTGTACTATTTGGAATTTTGATCTGACCTCTGGGTCAAACGTTATGGGGGACGGGGCAGTTTTCCTGAGTGAAAATCTCTGACCCGGCCCCATCCCAACCCCCATAACCTTTGACCAAGGGGTAAGATCAAAATTCCAAATAGTGCACCGTCGCACATATGCTCATATCTACCATGTGTGTACGTGTCAAGGTTCTAGTGCTGATAGTGTAGGAGGAGGTAGTGGCCAGGACGGACGGACAGACGGCGGAGATAACCACAATATCCACACGCTCTTTAAAAGCGTGGGGATAATTATAATTTCTGTAAGTTAAGTGGCTGTGGTAAACACTTCCTCACCAATCCATGAAAATGCAAGTAAGAGACAGCGTTTGATGTGATATATGTGTTGTTTACAAATGTTTGCATATGCCTTCAACAGTGTAAGTGTTATTAAAATTAGAATAAAACCCATTTTAAGCGCTGATGGAATACAATATGTAATGCGACTTTGCAAAGTAGAACTATTTTTCAATAAACAATTGTATGCATATGCGTTCATCTCTGGGCAATGTCACCACCGACCAAACATTAACGAAAAGCTTTTTTTTAAATTAAAAAACAAAGTTGATGAATTGTATTTCTACTTTGGAGTCTGATCGTGTTATTAAAAGCAAACGGAAAACGATTTCAAGTCAGGCTGAAAGCCTAATGACCTTAATACCCTGCAAGATGGAATGTTGAACGTAACATGAAATTGCACGCTGATTATCTCTGGCTGATACAAAGCCCAATAATTAAAGACGTTTGTATGTCAATATAACACTACATGTGTATTAAAACATTTTCGTAAGAGTATCAGGGTAAGGAACAAAAGAGGATAGCAATAAATGCATGACATAAAACATATTAGTGCACATTATGCAATATGAATTTTGTTTTTAAATATAAAAACACATCCTCCAAGTAATATAAACTCCGGCAAAATAAAGGGACTCGCACATAATATGTTTTTTTGGAGAGTTAAGTATAAAAGTGTTGTACCCGGTTTTTATTTTTTTATGAGAAACGATAGTTTTGTGATCAACATTAAATGGACCGATGAACATCATTTATCGATCCAGAAATCGTTTCCAAGTACCTACACTATGAACTTATTTACCGTATTTCATGTGAACTCCACGAGCTGCTATTACCAAAAGTAAAATAACTATAAATCCATGTACAAACATTGCATAAACTTGCGCACTTTTCGTTTGCCTTTCAAACCAAATATCTTACAATAGACACAACATCGATAATTTGGGAACGCCCGTCGATTCCCGCGGCTTCCGACATTTTTATCACGTGATAATTCACGTCCTACGTTTTACAATATTATGGCGGTCATCGTTGTATTGAGATAATGATTGAAATGTTAGTAAATAAATCACTGTTCTGTGTTGCCATCATTGAGTCATGATAAATTTGAATTGATTGAGAGAGACAGTTTGGTTTGAAACCTTTTGACCGTCGAAAATATGGTCCAGAGATAACTAGTGTTCTATTTAGATCTATTCCCACCGATATCCAGAATTTTGCAAACGCCATTCATGTCTGAAATAACTAAGCAACTGTACGTGTATTAGTATAAACACAAACAATTATACAATTACTACCGAACACATATTTTGAACCGTTTTTATTTTTACATGAGATTGATAAATAAATCAACATCAAGTATTCTATACAAATTGTAAAACATTATTATTTGCGTTAACGACTTTTGTTACTACAGAAAAATAGTTGGCATATTAAAAACAACAATGTAGTTAAACAGTGGTTTATTCGATCAGTATAAAATGGTTCACATTCCATTTTGAAACATGTACACGAATTGTCGATGGAAACATGTCAGGATAGGCATGAATGTACAATTGTACACACGATTGAGAATAATGAGTGTAATGCGGCTTTAAACTTGCCGCAGTAATTTTCAAGCGCGTCGAATGAAAATATCAAGTCCAAATGATCATTTACTTCGCAGTTTTCATCGACCATGAGTAACCTTTCCCACAGTACCAAGAGAACGGGCATTTATTTGTTTGTTTAAAAAGCTGAATATAATAATGTTCCTTTTAGTCCAAAGAAAATAGAGATTGATGTTTTGGATGGGTGAACTATTTTTTATAATCAAACATAATACATTTTACTTAATTACAACGAATGGGAAACTAAAGGTAAACTTAAAGCACGAAGTGCATCCACCTTATGTTTTCCTAAACTGTTTTGGTTTGCCAATAACCGTTGCCAAGCACAGAACACATTACACGCACAGAAGCGACAGCTTATACGCCATGTCGGCCTCGTTGTCCCTATGCCCATACATGACATGGGGACAGCCGCATGATGATATTTAGAAGACAATTGCCTTTGCATAAGTGCAAGTATTATCAGTTTATGCATTACTTCTAAATTCACTTAATTTCAGCGTTAAGACATTAAATGGGATTAAATAATCTATATATAACCTTAGCCAATATATATGAACGTACTCATCAGGTTTATGTCAGAAAAAAAGAACAACTCAAACAAAATGTTACATCTGCCGACAACGATAAAAATGCGGGTCGAAACATTGTTGTCCATGCGATTGTGATCCGATGATCATGCATAAGTGACCATGCTTGCATCCGTATCTTCAGGCAACTGGCAAAGCATTCCTTAAACTCGATGATATCAGTCGATCTTTGTGTAGCCTTGCATAGGACAATAACGTCACATTTCAAACATCGCCGCATCTGTCATTGGAACATACTTATTCGTGTTGTGGACAAGATAATTCAGTATTTGCCACAATGAACATATTCTTCATGTTAATGACTGTAGTTTTAGTGGCTGTCGTGTATAGTGCATCAACAATCCGGGATAATGCTGGTAAGAGACAACATTTTATATGATATATTGTGTTATTTACAATAGCTTAATATAGTTAATGGTTATTGTTACGATAATAGAACTAAAACCTATTACAATTGGTAATACAAGCTGGCGACTTTGCATATAAGGACGATAAATATATATATACGTAGATGATCATTCATTTGTACAAACGTAGTGCTAAATTCAGCGAGAACATAACAGTAGGCGTTGTTAATGCATATTACAAAATGTTCTGAAATGTTGTTAAAACTTTTGTTGCTGAGAACATCGTCAATCCATAAGTTGACTCAATATGGTCTGCTGTAATAAGTATCGCGGGCAAATCGTATTATTGAACTGTTATTGGCATAATTTAAACTTTAAATAAACATTATGTTAATAAAATAACGAAATAAATGTGCAACATAATACGATATACTGAACATGAATTATATGGCCCTACATAGCACAATACATTCACCATTCACATTAAAATGACCAGTATTCAATTGATGAATACTAAGTATTCTTCCTTTAATGAAACATCTAAACATAAAACATGCTATTGCTTACTGGATTTTCAACTTACGTGGTTCCTGCTATTCATTACAAATCGCATCAGCTTAAAACTGTTTCAAGCGTATTTAACTAATTATCAATTATATTTACGTTTTCAATGTCAAAATACAGGCGACCTCGCCATGGAGAGCAGAGAAGAGGATGACGATGACGATGGCGATGACGGAAACCATCTGGTGACACACATCTTAGCCCATGTCCACGTAGCTCATGTGACCCAGGAGCAAATTCAGCTATGGTGGAATAAGATCAATACCGCCTGAGCGCATGGTCGCATGACCCAGGAGGAATACGACTTCCTAATTTTAGTCCTTAAGAGCGGCGCTTCCGGTTCCCATGACATTCCGGACCATTGTTGCGTGTTTGGCAAATGATGAAACATGGCTGCGGATTTATGATGATCAATTTCGACCTTTGTTACGTATTTTGGCAAATGATTTATATGTCTCCGTGTTTGGTAAATTGTGGCCATTGTTTTAGCATTTCACAGATGATAACACGTTTGTAAATTGTGTATTTTCTTTAAATAATGAGTAAACAGTGACACCATGCAATTATTTTGTTTAGTTACGTCAGTTTTGCATTAAAATCAGTTAATTCGTGCATTGCTCGATGCCACATGCCACAAAACACCAGGCCCACGTAGAAGCAGCAAAACTTGTTACGAAAACTCTCAAATTTCTTCATTTTTGCAAGCGTTCCATTCAATAACTGTGCCTAAGATAAAGCTTAAAAAAACTAGCGAGCTAGTTTAATATATATATATATATAGACATTATTTTCTGACATCAAACCTTTTCGATAGATTGCGACCGAGCTAAATTTCGTTCACATTTCTCACACATCGCACATTTCGTTAATTATAGGAACTATACCCATCGGGATCGTAAAAGTATAAAGTTGTAACGTGATTAGTGAATATAATAGGTGTTTACATTCACATAACCGTTCGAACTCAAAGTGTAAAGGATATAATCTCGCCAAGCGGGATCGTTAAGTTATTAACATAATTCGCTCACAGTGGGCAACATACTTTCCAATATCACTTAACCATAATATTGCAAGTGACCAATTACATAATGAAAAATAACGCTATAACCAAAGTGATTGGGACAAAATCAATATAATAAATAATATTAAAATAGACCTATTACACCACTCCGCCTTTGAATCAATAATCTACGTATATATATATATATATTTTATATATTAATATATATAATATATATATTAAATACATATTAACATTAATACATTTAAAATTGCAGATTTACATATCACTGAAGCTTGCATTAGGCCCAAAAATACGATGCATGTTGCCACTGATATCTCCCAATAAATTAGGAAAGGTAGGTCCACCAAACTGTTGGTTAATATTGAAGGTTGTTCCATGATAAAATCGTCCATATATAAAATACAATTTGCCAAATAGGATCAAATCATGGTCACACAAACTCAATCCTGAACCCACAAACATGTTTATTGTCGGCTCCAAATTTAAGTTACAGTCGGGTTGGTTGATACATAGAACTCTTTAGGCCGTAAACGTGCAGAAGACGTGCATACTTTTACAGTGTTTTTTAGTAAAAAAAGACCTGAAATATTATTTGTTTATTTCCCAGCAAGCAAAATACGAGGATTATATCTTTGTTCTATATGAGCTGAATTTCGTTTCAATGGGGGTTGTCACCAACGAGATCAAACACAATTCATGTTTTGAAAAAAAAAGTTATTCTATTAAATTTTCCTAGCAGTGCTGCAATATTGGTGTAGCTAGGATTGTCGATATAGAGTTGTCCATATAAGTACAATATGGGTTAATCCAAATAGGCATGCCCATTTAGAGACCTTATGGATTTAATACTGAAAAGCAAAAATGACAGCCATATGCACATGTTTGCTGGTTAGTGCCGTTTTTCGAAATATATTTTTGTCATTATTTTTCATACCATGACGCTGATTTCAACCATGGCCCGGCTGCTAAAATCCAATAATCCTTTAATTTGAGACGTTATTATTTAAACCAAAGATAACATGAAAAATGCCGAAAATGTTAACAATATTAAAACTTACGTGTTTGTTAACAAAAACACAGAGTTTAACAGTTCTATGTACAGACATTACATCTCCATGCGCACTGTTCGTACGCAGTTCAAACCAAATATCTCGCAATAGACCAAATATATATTGTCGTGATCTCCCGTCGAATCGCGCGGCCTATGACATTTCAATCACGTGATAACTCACGTTCTCGGTTTTACGTTATTATGGCGGTGGGTGTCGGAACATTTCAAAACCGTTTATCCTGTCATAATAATTGTTATGTAATTAAATAGATCACAGTTCTAAGGTTTAAACCGTTAAGTTGTTGACAACGAATGAATATAACTAAACGTGTGTCTGCCCCGTGTATTTAGGAATACTTAACTCACATGCCATATTATAGTCACAAACAACTTGAATTAAATGAGAGATACAGTTTGTTGTAAAACCTTTTGATGGTCCGAAATAAGGTCAATAGATTTCAAACGTCCTATTTAGCTTTGATGCCATGTCGGTCTGGTTGTCCGTATGCCCAGACATGAAATGGGGACACCCGCACGCCGATATACAGTAGAAAGATGTCCTTACATAGTACAAGTGTTATCAGTTTCTGCAAGGCATGACCTTCAACTTCTCTTTATTTCGACATTAAGATATAAGATGGGATTGAGTAGTCGAAATCAAATCATAGATACTATTGAATATGAACGTGCTCTTCGGGCTTATTTTAGAAAAGTAGAACAACTCAATCCCAATTTGCCGACAGCGATCAAAAGGTGAGTCATCAACTTATCGTCCATTGTGGTCCATAGTGGCTCATGATCATGCATTATTGACCATGATTGAATCGACTGATCGCCTTTTGGAATAAACCACATTCAAGATTTTCTTTTTTGTGTGAGTATTTATTGAGCGTGTTAACGTTTTATCAGCTCAACACGGCGTTTGTTAATGCATTGTAAGGCATCAAATGCAAGTTATCTGTTAAATATTTTTTATACTAACAAATCAATATTTCAAAAATTAATTAATTTACATATCAATCAAAAGATTGATTTATTCACTGGCTGATTTGTTGACATATAGATTGATTGTTTGAACTAACAAATGCAGCATCCTAACAACCTCCCGACGAATAACAAATTGCATCAATTTGACGCTGTACATGGAAATTACCAAAAGGTAAAAAGTTTAAAAAAACACATACGGTGCACACAACAAGACGAATTTCGAAAGTCCACAAAATATTCAACTAAATATAGTTGTTGACAAGCGATGTTTGGTAAATGCTTTGTATTTAAGCATTTGCCATAAACAGTAGACATTTAATAAATCAGTTTTGTAGGACACAAGTGTATATATACGAGAACAATTGCAAAAGGAGTCTATTGTAACGCAGAACATGATTTGCTTTACAAAGTATCTGAACAATTAATATTTCACCCTTTATTATTGCGTCAAATTATTTGTTTATTTATTTCACCTTGTTGTTTAGTCGCTTAATTAAAAAAAAAACAACAATGGAGTAAGTAGATATATTGTTCATTGAATATAATGACTCACAATTGCATGTATAGTTTTGTTCTACATAAAACAATTGAAACCTTCAAAGAAAGTCTGTTACGGTAAACTTATCACTATAATTTGGTCACTGGCCCATGAACTGTTGCCCGATTGGAGACCGAAACGTTATCTCTTCGTTTGTTCTCGTATTTGTCTCCATGTGCCATACAGCAATGCTTATACACGTGTATTTGATTTTAATAAGGAACTTACGTTTCCCTGTAAGTCACTCACGTCAAAAATAAATAGAATTCTCATTTAAAACACTAGAGATACAAAACGCTCTTTAGAAAGTGCTTCCCTGATTTTAATTCTTAAAATAATATTCGATATTTACGAATCAAGGCAACAATTTTATATGAAAGCTTAATTATTTCTATTTTGGCGTAGCTTTCTGAAATGGGTTTTGACCTAAATTGCTTGTGATAAGTATATGCAGATAGTAAAGTTGATGCAAAAAGTAACTACGCAAACTTTCATGTTTCTGGAAGGCAAACTTACAACAATTGTTTCATGTATACCGATAACTCTTGAATAAGTTTGGAGATTAAAATCCACGTGAATGACAATATAAACAGTTAAGATAAAGTTAAAGACATCTTATCGGCATTTATATGGACATGTATTATAGAAGTGAACATATTTATGAAAATGTTTGCTGGGTATATGCTATAATCAGAATAATATATTATATCCTAAAAAAAAAAAAGAAAAAAAGTGCTAATTTAGTTTACATAACGACATGATATATAAATATTAATTTAAATCGTGCAATTCACGGGTTGGGAAGTAGGTTACTGCATACCGATATTCTCTGCGCGTAACGTCTGCATATTCGCATAGTTTATTGTATACAAGATTAAATATAAATATTCGATTTCTACTATTTGTTTCAAAAAAATAAGCAAAACAAATATTAACAAATTTGATGTATCTTATACATGGTATGAGATACTATCATTGTGTACAAATGATATTACACGCTGTAACTGACTTTCCAATCCTATCATTTATTATTGCTGACGATTAAATCTCAAAAGAGTGTGTCCTTCTCAAAATAGCACGCGGCTGTTTTAACTGGCTTCGGATTGGATGTTTTGAATACTACTCTTTTAAATGCTGTAATAAACATTTGCATATTTGGAAATCTTCTATACACATGTTCCAGAAGGTAATATTTATCGTTGACCATCTTTGTTCGTATGTTGTGTGTTCACGACATAACTGAAATCATTATTGATTTCTAAGCCGATTGTTGTTTTTTTTATAGACATTTCTTGATTGAAATGCACCCGTGTAGTTTGTAAATGGAAATGTTATTGTAGGTCTTAATGCAAACGCAAATGCATATTATACGATGATGACGATTATTACTATTCTTAATGATGCAATTAATGTATAATCGGAAACACATAATTATCATACATGTTGATTGTATTATTCGGTTGGCGTAAATCTTTAACGTGAATGAAACTTTCTGAACCGGGTTAATAACCATTCTTTCTATGATACAAATTACATTTGAGAACTATACAATTATGTATTAATCTTTAAAAACCTGTCATATTCTGGAATGTCCAGTATGTATGTTAGTAGTGTTTAACAAGGGACCATCTGGTCCAATAGTATTTATTGTGCTTATTATAACACTAATAAATGTATTTTGTTCATCATACTTATCATTCAATACTGCATATTAAAAGAACGTCAAAAGTGCAGTAAATGTGAGTAATAGAATCGTCATGTGGTTGGGTTGGTCACGAATTATATATTAAGAAAACAAAAGACCACCTTGAAAACTTTGTCTTTAAACATATTATAACAGTAAATAGCCTATTGACCTATCAAACTATTAGAGCGAGTCACAGAGCCGATACCACTTTAATCCAAAAGTAGAATCCAATTTCATTTATATTCCTGGTATATCGAATTAAACCTCGACTTCCAGCTTCTTAATGCTATTAATAAATATTGAGACATGAACATTAACATAAGTCTTTGTTTCAGACCACATGTTCTGCGGTCTGTTAGCCTTTTTAAATATACATTACTGCTTTGTACTGTTAAAAACAAAATGAACGTGAATTTTACAATATGCAATTGTTGAAACACTTACATTGCCTATTGTTCACTTAAAAACACAACAAGAGTTCAAACAAAACATATATTCAAAGAAAGTGTCCAGATGTTCAGTCTGAAGTGTAATATCATGCTACACAATCATCCACATATTATGAAAAATGGAAGGGGTCCTAAGTCTTGGCATTTACAAATATACATCACGTAACCACTTCAGCATATTTGAAGCAATCACGTATCTTGGACACTCTTTTTCATGAAACTATATAGAGAATCATAGGTTAGTGTTGATTATAGATCAGGTTTATCATGCGAGGCTTAGAAAACAAAACAAATCAACACTAACCTATTTTTACCTATATATTTGTTAAAACTTATGTTTTAACCGTAGTGAAAAATCTATTAAATGACTAAACTCTTGTCAAAATGATACATATATAATGTATCTTGCTTCACCATACATCGAGATTATTATTAACTACCAATTCTACAGAAAAATTAATAGCAGTTTTGCGCTTAAGATACAGAAAAAGTTGTGCATTCGATGGGTCGTTGCAAACAGCATCCGTTGCACCATTAAGGTAACAGAACACCTAAAATGGTCCCTGGCCCCATTTCTCAAAAGTGTTCAAGTCTGATTTAATAACAAATGACTTATGTCACTAATTCCATTGGCTCACATTTTTGTTTAAAGCACAATGGTATTGTACAAAATAGTATTAATGTTGTTTATTTGAAACATTTAATTTTCATCTACAACTTTTAATATTTTTATAATTAAATATTTGGTGAATTTATTGCAATTTGAAAAAAGAGTGCACTTAAACGTATCCTGATAAAACTGACTTAATAAGTTTAGATAAATCGGGACATTGAGTTTTTTGTTGACGCTTTACACGACTTCCCATTACATTAATGGCGCTTTACACGACTTCCCATTACATCATTGGCGCTTTACACGACTTCCCATTACATCATTGGCGCTTTACACGACGTCCTATTGCATCATTGGCAATGTACACGACTTCTCAATGACATCATGGACGCTTAACACGACTTCCCATTGTACCATTGGTGCTTTTCACTACTTCCCATTGCATCATGCAGGAGTCCTTGCCACCAACAGTGACCACGGTCTTCCCGGAAGTGGTAAACGCGACGTTCTGGACGACGGCATTAGAACGGTAGGCGTGGCAAAACGTCTGTATGAACGCGAACAATTAATCCATAACGTGTCATGTATCGTTCACGATCTATAAAACTGTTTGATTAGTGAATGGTATTGTTTAAGAAGGCCAATACAATACGCATTTTGTCATATAATTTATATTGTTTTATTTTATTTTTGGTCAATATGTGTCATATATCGGGCATATACTGCAGCATAGCAGACAAACAATATTGCATAGTATCGTGTAACTTATAAATTATCAGATACAATTGTTGGTAGATTTTAACCATTTCTTTGATCAAATATTTGATTTAGCGACTGGTTTTCGCAGCGAAAAAAAAAAGTGAAACTGTTTTTATCACGCCAATTGCAGTGGATCACATTTTTTTCAGTTAAAGAGACAAACTACTCTGCTTAAGCTTTAAGGAAAACGCGATACGGAAGTCGTATCTTGACGATACACTCTAGCAAATGCAAAACAAACATCTTGACACTTAAGAGCTTAATACTATCTTAGTTGGACGCGTCTTGTTACGAAATAGATTTAAGTATTGAGAACGAATGGTTTCTTGCAAAGTCATTGTTTACAAACAAGCATTGTTACTTTTTCATTACAAATTGATCATATTCAAAGTTACATAACATGCTTAATCTGTAATTCTATTAGATTTTAAATGGCCTAATTGGGGTCTATGAAACATAGACGTTCAATTTATGTCATTCTTATATCCTTATGTGTGACCTACATGTGCACCATACATTTGGAGCTGATATAAATGTTCAGATTGATCACTTGGTAAAAACGTAATTGCGACTTTAAATGGAAACTTACTCCGGCCGGCATGAGAACGTGGGTATCGGAACAAGCACACTTGTCCAGAGTTATCTCCCGAAACAGCGATATTGCCATTGACTGCCAGTGATGTCACTTCCGCTTTTGCTTTTGATCTCGTTGCTATGATACCTGCTAGGGAAGCGTCGATTCGAACTGACTGCGTCGACCATTTAACGTCCATAAGAACAGCCTGTTTTGGGTATTTATCCATGGTCGCTAGCTGCCCTGAAATAATTACCTCTCGATTATTTTACATTTATTATTATTGAAAAACATTTTTTAAAAAGGACACCGCTTCTTTACTTTCCTTCCTGAGTAACACAACTATTATGAACATTTTAAAAATGTTTAAAAAAGCATAGTGGGCGTTTTTATTGGCTACCTGTTTATAATCTGACCAATTGCAAAACGTTATTTTGTCTCAATGCCGTCTTCTGGCGTCACGTCAATACCAACGTTTAGAATTAATTAGCACGTTTTGGTTAAAATAATATGTGTTTCTGTCGTGTAAAAGTATTTGCCAAATGCTTGCTTGTTATCAAAATTCCCGACCGTATTTGATATACAGCTATTATGAAAGGACAACTCTGGTAAGACCCTATATANAGCAATCACGTATCTTGGACACTCTTTTTCATGAAACTATATAGAGAATCATAGGTTAGTGTTGATTATAGATCAGGTTTATCATGCGAGGCTTAGAAAACAAAACAAATCAACACTAACCTATTTTTACCTATATATTTGTTAAAACTTATGTTTTAACCGTAGTGAAAAATCTATTAAATGACTAAACTCTTGTCAAAATGATACATATATAATGTATCTTGCTTCACCATACATCGAGATTATTATTAACTACCAATTCTACAGAAAAATTAATAGCAGTTTTGCGCTTAAGATACAGAAAAAGTTGTGCATTCGATGGGTCGTTGCAAACAGCATCCGTTGCACCATTAAGGTAACAGAACACCTAAAATGGTCCCTGGCCCCATTTCTCAAAAGTGTTCAAGTCTGATTTAATAACAAATGACTTATGTCACTAATTCCATTGGCTCACATTTTTGTTTAAAGCACAATGGTATTGTACAAAATAGTATTAATGTTGTTTATTTGAAACATTTAATTTTCATCTACAACTTTTAATATTTTTATAATTAAATATTTGGTGAATTTATTGCAATTTGAAAAAAGAGTGCACTTAAACGTATCCTGATAAAACTGACTTAATAAGTTTAGATAAATCGGGACATTGAGTTTTTTGTTGACGCTTTACACGACTTCCCATTACATTAATGGCGCTTTACACGACTTCCCATTACATCATTGGCGCTTTACACGACTTCCCATTACATCATTGGCGCTTTACACGACGTCCTATTGCATCATTGGCAATGTACACGACTTCTCAATGACATCATGGACGCTTAACACGACTTCCCATTGTACCATTGGTGCTTTTCACTACTTCCCATTGCATCATGCAGGAGTCCTTGCCACCAACAGTGACCACGGTCTTCCCGGAAGTGGTAAACGCGACGTTCTGGACGACGGCATTAGAACGGTAGGCGTGGCAAAACGTCTGTATGAACGCGAACAATTAATCCATAACGTGTCATGTATCGTTCACGATCTATAAAACTGTTTGATTAGTGAATGGTATTGTTTAAGAAGGCCAATACAATACGCATTTTGTCATATAATTTATATTGTTTTATTTTATTTTTGGTCAATATGTGTCATATATCGGGCATATACTGCAGCATAGCAGACAAACAATATTGCATAGTATCGTGTAACTTATAAATTATCAGATACAATTGTTGGTAGATTTTAACCATTTCTTTGATCAAATATTTGATTTAGCGACTGGTTTTCGCAGCGAAAAAAAAATGTGAAACTGTTTTTATCACGCCAATTGCAGTGGATCACATTTTTTTCAGTTAAAGAGACAAACTACTCTGCTTAAGCTTTAAGGAAAACGCGATACGGAAGTCGTATCTTGACGATACACTCTAGCAAATGCAAAACAAACATCTTGACACTTAAGAGCTTAATACTATCTTAGTTGGACGCGTCTTGTTACGAAATAGATTTAAGTATTGAGAACGAATGGTTTCTTGCAAAGTCATTGTTTACAAACAAGCATTGTTACTTTTTCATTACAAATTGATCATATTCAAAGTTACATAACATGCTTAATCTGTAATTCTATTAGATTTTAAATGGCCTAATTGGGGTCTATGAAACATAGACGTTCAATTTATGTCATTCTTATATCCTTATGTGTGACCTACATGTGCACCATACATTTGGAGCTGATATAAATGTTCAGATTGATCACTTGGTAAAAACGTAATTGCGACTTTAAATGGAAACTTACTCCGGCCGGCATGAGAACGTGGGTATCGGAACAAGCACACTTGTCCAGAGTTATCTCCCGAAACAGCGATATTGCCATTGACTGCCAGTGATGTCACTTCCGCTTTTGCTTTTGATCTCGTTGCTATGATACCTGCTAGGGAAGCGTCGATTCGAACTGACTGCGTCGACCATTTAACGTCCATAAGAACAGCCTGTTTTGGGTATTTATCCAGGGTCGCTAGCTGCCCTAAAATAATTACCTCTCGATTATTTTACATTTATTATTATTGAAAAACATTTTAAAAAAAGAACACCGCTGCTTTACTTTCCTTCCTGAGTAACACAACTATTATGAACATTTTAAAAATGTTTAAGAAAGCATTGTGGGCGTTTTTTATTGGCTACCTGTTTATAATCTGACCAATTGCAAAACGTTATTTTGTCTCAATGCCGTCTTCTGGCGTCACGTCAATACCAACGTTTAGGATTAATTAGCACGTTTTGGTTAAAATAATATTTGTTTCTGTCGTGTAAAAGTATTTGCCAAATGCTTGCTTGTTATCAAAATTCCCGACCGTATTTGATATACAGCTATTATGAAAGGACAACTCTGGTAAGACCCTATATAATATAACAGTTTTAATTTCGAAGATCTTAAAACCATTTGAATATTTATTGACAGAAAGTCCTTTGTTATCAGATATTGCACATATACTCATGTTTGGGATACAAAACACAAATAACTGTGAAATATAACATGTATGAACTAAAAGCCTCAATATACATATATAGAATGACACAGTTGTAAATATTTAACATAATGGATACTTGAATGTTTAATAAACAATCCAATCTCACAGTATTTAATCCCCATGCCAGTGGAACTCGACCTCAGCAGACGTTGCCCTTCGACCTCTTCTGCTGACCGATCAACGGCGTTCACAGGACTGGCGTGACCCTGCGTCACAGAGTAAAGGATAACACAATAATCAACATAATACAATTGTTCATTGTCTGCTTTGTTCTGCATAATCTTCTGTTGCATATGCTTTACATGATGTTTAATTGCGTGCACTAAATTGTTGTTAATAGAATTGCCAGTTTGTTGTAGCATTTACGCAATCGGTATATTGTATACAAATACATTATTTACTTACAACGTGTAACATATAGCTTATATTTTGAATAATAAAGTGTTTCTGTATTTATCGCGTCAGGGAGGAAAAATGTAAACCTTCATATATAACATACCGTTTTTTACAGAAAATCAGTATATAAAACTATAGAGTAAACAAGGAAAAACATGTGAAAGGAAACTATTTTTCGTCAGTAATATGGTCGAAATCACATGTGATTCACAAAACCGTCAAACATGTCAAATCACAAAACTAGGCTCAAAAACCCAACAATACTGTACCTTTAGTTTACCCTTAAAGTCCCACACCTGCGCGCCATCGTCACGTGTCAGGTAGGCGTACAGATAAATACACGTGTCATGGGACCCGATCGCGATGTGCAGTTGATCTGAAAAAGGGCGGTTTGCATGCTAGAGCTGCTATTATTCTTATATAGCCAGCAAATGTTATCCGATAAGGTTCCATACTGGAATCGACTCAAAATTAAATAAAGAGTATCGCAATAAAATAACCATAATGACATCAATAACACGTGTGCGAACAAACCCAAATAGAATAAAAAAACGATCCAAGTGCGAAATTAACATCAAAGAGTTATAACAGGTCAATGTTGGCGAGCTATGTACATGATGTATACATTAAATCTTAAGATACGCATAAATTACAACCGGTTTCGAATACAGAGTGAAGATCCCATGTAAAAAAGACCATCAATCTTCATTCTACCACAGTCGTTAACAAGAATGAATAAAAACTGTCTTCAATAGACTTTAAATTAAAAAAAACTTACGGTTATTTATCTCAAAGGATTTTCCCGCTTTGGTACACACGTGTCGAGTAGTTAAATGTTTATACACCCTATCTGTTTGAAACTCTTAATGTTCAGTTATGAATTTGGAAAAGATCGCATGTGGTGCTTTGGAAAGCGATGGCTCTCATTAAACCTTTATCCTAAAATCAGAACACACGGACCAAGACGCTCTGTTATCATAGTCTCGAAACCAGATCAAGCAATCATAGTCTCTTAACGAAGTCAACAGCTGTCAACAAGATAAACAGCGCATTAACTGGTCGTAAAACGGTTCGTTGACCGACATAAAACCGACAAAGGTACTATCAAAATGGACTTTAAACAACGGGAAAAATCCAGAGAGTTGAGGGAATGTATTTTTTTTTTAAATTTCAGCTTCAAATAATTTTGCTGAATGCCACAATGTATGCCAATATCAAATTTGTGAGGTAACTGACTAAATATCTCTTAAAAGTTTGGAAGTTACTGACATATACACAATTTGAACTCTAAGTGCACCAGCAGGAGAGAAACCTAATTACAGCAGTAGTCCTGTATTTATGGCAAGAAACAAATTGCAAAAGATTGAGAAACATTGAGACTTAAACCATAAGTCTATTGAAAAACGATCAGTTTCCTGTGAAAACTAGTCCATGATTCAATAAATTTCTTCCAGTATTGAAAATGCTAATGTGATCAATCGATGGTAAAGTGGACGCAATTTCATAAAACACTCCACTTTTCTGCCTGAAGTTGAAGCTTAGTCTCGTTGTTTTATTTATTTTGAACAATAATATTTCATGTATGTATTTATCACATGCCATACCCTGTTTCCCATGTAATATAACCATTACATATATTTTTATATTACACATGTGTAATATACTTTTTAAATAGGTGTTTTCATTGGCTTAGTTTTCGCATAGCAAGTAACATGAAATACCGGTCAATACAGCATGTATGCACAATCATGGAGAACTAGCATAGCAAGTAACATGAAATACCGGTCAATACAGCATGTATGCACAATCATGGAGACCTAGCATAGCATAACTCATGAAATGCCGGTCAATAAAGCATGTATGCACAATCATGGAGAACTAGCATAGCAAGTAACATGAAATACCGGTCAAAACAGCATGTATGCACAATCGTGGAGACCTAGCATAGCAAGTAACATGAAATACCGGTCAATACAGCATGTATGCCCAATCATGGAGACCTAACATAGCAAGTAACATGAAATACCGGTCAATACAGCATGTATGCACAATCATGGAGACCTAGCATAGCAAGTAACATGAAATACCGGTCAATACAGCATGTATGCACAATCATGGAGACCTAACATAGCAAGTTACATAAAATACCGGTCAATACAGCATGTATGCACAATCGTGGAGACCTAACATAGCAAGTAACATGAAATAATTGTAAATAGAGCATGGATGCTAAACAGTTTAGAGGGGACATCGGACATATATTGTTAAGCGGCATATATTACGTGCGCAATAGAGACCAATAAAACAATACTTCCTGTATCCCCTTCATTCCACCGTATCTTAAAGATAGAATGAAACAGTCTAATCTATGTACGTACGAGAAATGCAAAAAATTAGTAACGAAGTATATTAGCGGTTAACACGGATAGTTCTTGTTTGTGCGACACAGCTATTTCGTTCACATCTTTATATATCAGCGCTTGGCGTCCAAAAGATCAAACACATATGACGCATTCAAAGTTTAATATTAAGGCCAATGGCAAAACATTTCCTTAAACGCTAAGATATCAGTCAGTCTCTGCGTCGCATTGCAAAACAACATTTAATTATTGCATAACTCGCTGTGTCTCACTGCGTCTTTCTTTGGTACATAGTTATTCGTTTATTGGACAAATGCGTTAATAATTTGGCAAGATGCATAAATTGTTACTCGTTTTGACTGCAGTTTTAGTGGCTGTGGTATACAGTGCACCACCAATCCACAACAACGCTGGTAAGATATATAATTTAATTTGATATATTGTTTACAAATATTTTACCTATGCTTTCACGTAGCTTATGGTTTTTGTTATTATAATAAAAAATAAACCAATTATAACATCCACATTTTATTATATGTAATACAAAAAGCTACGGGGTCTTTTTTTGCAAAGTATAACGATGTTTAATCATTAAATGTACGTGTGTTCGCACATCGCTTATCTAATCATTATCACTGACTAAGCATTAAACAAGTGTATTGGCATATCTGCTGATCAGAGACCAACGTTCATTTACAAAAAAAAAAAAACAAAAAAAAAAAACAAACATGTTGTGAACAATTATTTCGCTTAGAAATAATGCTATACAATGCACATGGCCACTCCGTTAGTTGACTGAATAATGTCTGCTGTTACAATTATTGCACTCAAAACGTGTCGTTGAACTGTAATTGGTATAACTGAAACTTAAAGTCAAAATCATGTTAATACAATAACGAATTACAAACGCAACGTATCAATATATAATGAACATGTATTATATGGTAATACATAGACCAGCGAGTACACCATGAAAGTTAAAATGAATGCTATTCAATTAAATACATACTTACTGTTCTGTCTTAAAGGAAACATCTAAACATGGACATTTTTATTCTTACTGGACGTTCAAGTGGTTCCTGCTTTGAGTTAAAGAATCATGGTCAGACTAATATTGTAACATAGTTTATTAAATTATAATTATCACAACGTTTAAGGTAACACAGCCATCATGAGAGCCAAGAGGGATGATGAAACGGCAGACCTTGTCACGAACAGCAAAGAAGACGACGAGGATGAGCACCAGAATCCCCTGGTGACACACATCCTCGACCAAATCCACAAAGGTCACGTGACGCAGGATCAAATGAAGCACTGGTGGATTGAGATCAATAGCGCCTTGTTGCATGGCCGCATGACCCGGGAGGAGTACACCTTCCTGATGAATGTCCTTAAGAGCAGCGCATCTGGTTCCCATGTAATTCCGCACGCTTGTTGCGATTTTGGTAAATGATGACTATTGTTGTGTGCGCATGTTAGCCAATGGCGTCCATTGCTGTGTATTTCGGCCAATGGTGAACATTGTTAAGTATTTTGCAAAGGATTAACTTTACTGCGAGTTAACTTGAAAACTATGAACACTGATGTAGCATTTGAAAGATAATGAAGCTTTTGTGAACTGCGAATCTAAATCATGCGTATACAATTGCAATCTTCATTAACGTAGATTAACTTTGTGTTAAGATCTGGTAATTCAAAAACTGCTCGATGACAAATGTGGCATAATTGTTATTAAATCTTATCCTTGTTAAAGGCTTTTTGTTGTGAATTCATTATTACAGAATAAATAAACATACGTTTTATATCTACCTTGGTTTACTTTGAATTACTGGAAGTTGGCAACATTACAAACATAAACAATCATTAAAATACATAATATTATTTGAAATACATTTACGTTTAAAGTTTATAGTATTTCTATAAACATAATATCGAATACAAACTGAATCCTGAAAGACTGCGTGGATCCATCGTTATTAAAATGGGAGACTTGCACCATAATTAAAGCCCCAATAACACTCAAAATCAACGAATATTTCGTTAACTATTTCGTAAAATAAAGTTAACCCTTTAACAATCAGTGTTTTTAATAGCGATAGCCAATATTTCAACGCTAGGTGTGGTCTGGTAACATAGATTCAACAAGATACACAATTTTTTTTTATTTTTAGTGTAGTACAATATATTCATTTTAATTACCCGCAACGATATCTATTCATAGAGAAAACACGAACACTAAATTGGTACATGAACATGTGTTGAAAATATTGTACCACAAAAATACAAAAGAGCATTTTGTATCTTGTTAAATCTATGTTACCAGAGCACATCTTGCGTTGCAATTTTGGCTATTGCTATAAGAAACACTGTTTTTTTTATGGATACAATTTATTTTATGAAACACTTTACGAAATATTCGTTGAATTTGAGTGTTAATGGGGCTTTAAAAGAGTTGCAATTAAACGCTGCATTAAATAATCGTGATTCCAGCTAGATGGTGGAGCATGATTTGAAGGCTTATCGTAGAAATAACTAGCCTTCTAGTTTTAATTATTCGCACGTTATTTTTATAAAGAATTGAATCTATTTTTCGAGTTAAATCATTGAAACCGGGCTTAATTTGTTAAGCATTTCAGACTTATCTTAAATTTCACACTTACCTTTAAATAATACATATTGTTACTGCAAATGGTAACACATTTGGGTAACAAGCCGGTCGTTATTCTTATCCGCCTGGTCAATATAATTAAATCGGCCCTGACTAATTTTCTTTGTCTGAAAAGAATCCGATCGCACGACGTCGACTGCACAGTGCACACAATGGCGACTAAATTCTGTTTTAAGTCAAACGGCCTAGCTCAAAATCACTGACTACAGTAAAAATGAAAAAACAAACAACAGCAAAAACAATTAAAACATAATGAACATTCTCAATATAACTAAAATTGTAGATTGCATCGATGAGTTGGAACAAGAAGTAATTGAATAATGTTTTTAACGCTGTACCGAAATTCCATAGAGCTCAGCTGTTTCTATGTCTTTGCTATTATATTTACGTTACTCGTCATACGTCACTAATTTCTTAATAACGTCAATGAGAATCAAAAGAACGGTAACTCGCCCTTGGATAGAGCAGGTTTACGATACACTTCAATATTAACACGCAAATGGTTCGAAGCTGAACTCAGATGGTGTTACCTTTTGTATCATATCAAATGACTAGATTTTAATAATAACTGTTATTATTTAAAATAGTTACTTATGCATGCCACACTGAATTCTCTCATGAATCGAACACATTTGCTTTTAAGACGAACACATATTTGTCCGTTATATTGACTTGGTTATCCATTCCCTAGATTTATAGCAATTCAAGCACTTACATTTACAGTCTTAGAGTGAATGTAATAATAACAACTATGTCAACAGATTGGCGGAGAATTTTCCAGACCGAAAATGACATGGCAACTTCTAGTGTCCGTTCGAACGTTAAAACAACGGTACCGATTGTAGCCCTGGGTTGACACCATATTTGAAAATATAGGCAAATGCCAAGAGAAAACGCTCCGTGCTTCGTGTTGTTTGTGTGATTCTTTACAGTTTGAATCATGTTGATTTGAATGAATATGTAATTCATGCTCATCCGTATCAAACTGCTAGTAGGTAAACTCATGTTCGTCATACGGGCGAATCGCGTTCGTCTCAAGGGCTAATTTTATTGTTACTCAGATTTGATTTGAAATCCATTAAATAGAACGAAACATTGAAAATAGACGTTCATAATTATAGAAAAGATTATGTTAGTAACATTATATCATTAGTGAATGCATTAAGTTGCATCTGGTAAACATGGTAATGATATCAGCGTGCTCGTTAATGGACAATTCTTTATTTACAGTCACCAGAAGTTATACATACTGCTTCATATCCAATTTCAATTATAAAAGATAAAAAAACATAGTAATAGACAAACATCAAATGTATATGTAAATTATGTTTATGTTATTTAGACCGTTAGGAATCATAGTTTTTAATTTATGTATCCAATATGTTTCTTTGCATAAACGGTCTAGATTGTTTTGAACAACATCAATAGGTACAAAAGAGAAATCTGATAAAGTGCAATCATTGTCGTTGGATCCAAAATGTGTAGCAACATGTGAAATAGGATTTATTGAACAATTTCTGATATCAAATCAAATAAATTGAAAACTATGATTCCTAACGGTCTAAATAATAAACTGCTTTATGACATATTGGACATAAACATAATTTACATATACATTTGATGTTTGTCTATTACTATGTTTTTTATAAAGTATATTTTTACTAATAGGCTGTTGTATCATTACTGATCCATCTTTGTATTATGTATTATGTAATATTAAGCACTATATACATTTTTCCGCCAAACGACGTTACGTTATTGTTTGACGTTGACGTCATATCCTATGTATTTGTTTATACTACTGATGAAGGCTATGGCCGAACATGTTAAGTACTTTTTGAATAAACAAAAGTGACGTGTTTGTGCGATTCATTTAATTTTAATAATAAAAGATTTTTTTTTTTTTTTTAGAACTTTCATTAACTTTATGTACCTAGGGTAAAGTATTCGTTACAAAGTATCAGATCATCACAAACTACATCCATCTTTACACACTAGAAAGAACAAAATGTCCGAATAAACGGACAAATACACGCACGAGATACCATACAGGAATATTGGTTTGGTAGAAAAGTGAAGTAAAGAAACACAATAGTCTAACTCGCACTTAAGGACCAATATGTTCGATTCATGGGTGAATTCAGTTGATATGGATATACTAAATTATTTTTTTCTATTAACATAAGCTGTGAACCAAACAGTTAAATATGAAAAATAGAGTCATTAGATATGATACTAAAAGCCTACATCTGAGTCCCAGCTTTTAACCATGAGCTTGTTGATAAAAAAATGTGTATCGTCAGATTGTTCGACTTTATGGCGAGATATTCTGGTATGTATAATTAACGATAAAACGCGGAATAGCTGGGTCAGACGTATATAATCGGACCCAGCCGTATAAGGGTAAGTTAGAAAATAATGAAGCCTGAACGATACATATTATTCTCAATAACATTACACTTGGGATAATACGGTTTGAAGTCCATATATATGATGTTTTCCACATATCATGTTTATCGTAGACCTAGCACACACGATACTAGTATTTAACAAAACCAAGGCATAAAACCCTTATACTTTTGAAACAATTCACGTATACCAACTTTGTACATAGTTTTATACTTCTATCATAACACGAAATTTTGGCCAAAGATTAAACGATGAACACATTTTCGTACATGTTCGTACACATGGGACGCAAAAGCAATAGATAACACCGTGTTTCAAATTTAATGTCCACATATATAGAAAACAGAACGATATACAAATTGCATTTCCCTTTATTTTCAGCTGAATTTCGACCAATTGAAGAACACTTAGATGTAATATATTTTGTTCTAAACAGTCCTAATTTCACAGTTATACGAATTCATAACATGAGACCAGCAAATAGCATGTTCAATTTCAAACTGAGTATGAGTAAAAAGACTGAATCGTTTGGACCAAATATGTGAAAAAAACACACAAAAGTACTGTACAAACATTGAAGAAATGCTGCACATATATGACAATGGACTACCACCATTGTAGTTAATGTGTTTGAAGTAATGGTCAGCGATGGTTGGTAAACTATGGGCAACCGTAGTTGGTAAACAGTATACTATCATTGAATGTTAACCATACACTAACATGGTCAACCTTATGCAGAAATAGGCAACGAAGTCAACCATATTGTTTATTGTTCACCATGGTCTATGGATTACTTTCCTGGTTGTTCATGGTTGGCTATAGTACCGTATCTGATCAACCATGTTAGTCAATAGAACCACAAACTACCATGGTCTACCTTCAGGGTTGATAATCATGATCACATATGATGTATTTTAATATTAGTTTCTGTGTTTAATCTTCATAACAATTTGCAGATAATTTAAATTGCTTTATGACCACAATTACACTAAAATATTACTTTACACTGAAGTGAACGAATTATATTATGTTTTATTTTATGCAATGAATTATAAAAAACGCCTCGAATTTGCATATTATGCTAAAGCAGCAAATTATTTTTTATGTTCAATTTTATTTTTACTGACTTGCGTTATGGTTATTGTTTTAAATGCTGAATGCCAATGCTTATAGATTTATTCATGTAATTCAAAATGGTATGTACATACTGTGTTTGTAACAAAATACATTTAGTTCATAGATTTGTATACCTGTTTACTTCCTAATATTTTAACTAAATGTATCATCATGTATCTCATCTGTTTTAGTAAAAAAGCAAACTTAATTACTCAAAAATGTCGAGTACGCGTTATCTCTACTTAATATATTGATATAAGATTTTGTCAAAAAAGTAAATTTACTGTATGTCCCAAGTGCACAAATTATCATGAAAATTACTGTATGCTTACATAAAATAGTCAAATCTAAAAAACAAAGTGAATTTCCTAATATTTTCAATATAAACCAAACAAAAAGAGTTACTTGGTCATGAATTTGCCATTAAAAAAGTATTGAGTGATTAAATTTACGCACAAATGTACATCAGTATATAACATTATTTGATCAAATCCAGAGAATGTTTGTGGCAATTTTAATAGCTTATAATGATCATGAATGATACTCATATACTTTGATGTGTTACTTTTTTACGAGTTTGAAATTGTTTGTCAAAACATCAATACATACCGAATGTAAACTATTTATCTCCAGCGTAAGAATAAACTCTGATCAGTATTTCCTAATTGGCTTTGTTTCTTGTTATGCAAAACATTACTGAATGGTGGTGAAGTTCCTAACATGACATAATACAAATTGAAATATGTTATAAAACATGTTCAGTAATTTTTTTCCCCAATGTTAGAGAATCAGTTTTGGAAAATGAAAGTTACATTTTGCATTACGTTTTAAAATTAAACTGTGTATCCTTGATGAATTTATAATTTATATTAACATGCCTTTTGCTGATGTTTTTTTAAAATACATACGTCAAGGAAATTGTTTAAGTACGCATATCCGCTAATTTTAGCCTAAACGAACCCCAATGAGAACTTAAGGAATAGTGTCTGATCGATTAATAAAACTCCGCTCATCTACATTATTTAATTCCTAACATCTTTATGTTTATTGTAAAAGGGGTAAAGCAAACAGATATAACATCTGGGTCTGCAATATTGCTAAAACGATTGATCTTAAATCTACTTTGCGGATATAATTTCTAAGCTACACGTTACAAAGCATATTCACCGCGACAAGGCATGAAGTTATACTGTTCAGTTACATGAGGCGGACCGTCACATTAACGGAATTATGGCACCGGTTTGTTGCACACTCGGTTTGCAAACCTCCATCGCACGCCTGAACCCATGGTTCCCACGACAAGCAATCTTCATGTCAATTCAATTCATTCAAATAAAAACGCTTGTTGCGCAAACATTATAGAAATCTTATTTTCAGCATGTGATCATTCGTTTATGAATAAATTCGACAAACGATTCAATACATAGAACAGCAAACAAAATGAATTAAATTGGACCAGCGGTTTACAACGGTCATGCCAAAATGGGATATGATCTTTAAAGTGTTTAAAATCCTTAACACAATGCATATTATCATTCATAACTAATTATATAGAGTTCATAAACAGCATGATATTGTCATTGTAGACAGAACATTAAGAAGACAAACGAGAAAGATACAACAAGTGAAGACTTGAGTTTGAATACGCAAGATTGCAGTTTTTCATGGTGAATACTGTTTATTATACAATATTTAAGCTATTTATATTAGTTTTGTAGAAATATTCTACCGAATAATTTATTTCCAGAGTACATACAATTTATACAAATAAATATTTAACGTTCTTAGATATGCTGGTTCATAGCGTACCTGGTCATCAATAGGGTCTTAAAAGCAGGGGTTATAACCTACACTCGGGTTAGGATTGGACCACGTCACGTCTCTGCATGCAAACATCGCACGCAATTGAGCAAGATCCCCATGATCGCCATTGACCCAAACAACCGTGTATTAAAATAGTCTGTACGGAACGTCGACATGTAATATGGATATATATATATATATATAGATCAGATTATCTTTTGTCTGTTGTGAATTTTTAATTAGCAAGCATATGCATTACTAAACAGCAGGTAAATGCATTCACGTTGCTCCACCGTCCCAAAATTGAACACATATCATAGTATTACACCTTCCAGACATTTATGAAATTCCATAGATGAACCATGTTAATGCCATAACTCTTGTTCATAAACTGCATTCCTGACAATAAGCACTGACCAAGCGCACCAGTTATTGTGCAAAAACCACCGCGCACTTTCGAGTGATAAAACTACATCGATAAAAAATATTAAAGAAAAATGCCTTGGTTTTTGAATCAATAATATGTCTGTGCTACAAAATAGCAAGCAACACAACTCAAATGTCTGAAAATAAAACCTTCAAGGTATAATGTATTATTATAGACAAAATGTTGCACAAAAAATACACAGGAAAGTATATTTGCTCTGAAGTTAGTTAATTTAGTTAAACCTTCACTGTAAATTAAGCATGCATTGTTCTATAAGTTCTGAATATGCAGTTAGTATCTTCATCAGAAGTAGAATTTCATTCATTCGGGTAAACGGGCGGAAAATTCACCAACATTGTATTAGCGGTTGATAAAGGTCAATAACAAGTCGAAACCTGGGTTAGACAGCTAGGACGCCGAAAAATCGTCTCAACAAACAATAAAGCATGCACAGATACAAAACATTCTATTACAATATTTACAATGTATTAAGATTTTGCACCGCATCACCCACCCCCTTTACTTTAGGCATCAGTCCTTACAAATACGTCTTATTTAACTCCTCACTGATCCACTACAGCGTATACAGAACAATGGGGCTTCATTCAACGCCAATGTCATTTATAAATGAATGCTTCTTACTTTATTTCATATATAAACTATTGCAATTTGTTTCCACAATAAATTGCGCACTTTAAATGCGATTTTCACGTTTAAATGTAACTTATGTTTGATGTTACATAAAGCTTTCCATAGCTCGTTCATTCCTCGTAAAGGTTACAGTATACTTTAAGGTAGCGCACCCGTAATGGGCACCTTTCCAAATATAATTTAATGTATTATTTTCTTAATCAGAATCATTTCACTGAACTACATGCACATTTTTAGGTAGGCTTTCAGTGCTTTTTAAAAAAATATATTATTTTTTTTTTTAAACAAACCACAACGCTCGGCTTTTGTCCAGTTTATTTGCACCCCTGGGGTATATGAAAGTTCCATAATTCATCCAGATTTCCAAATATGGGCATGCAGTCAGTTGATGTGTACAGATGCAGTAAGGGTGTTTAAAGTTTAAACAAGATGAAATAAGTATTATTTAACAGACATTTTTTTTATCTTGTTATCTATGGAAGAGCGCCTTGAAATGTTACTGGTTTCAGCCAAGTAGAAATTGGGATGGTTAAAAACAAAGTGTCATAAAATCTAAAATAGCTTCATTTAAGTAATATTATGAACTTAGTTTTTATAGATACACTATATACAGAAAAAACCAAGCAATAGAAAGATTTACTGTTTACTTTTTTAAATAAAAATTAAAATGCAACATGCATGATTCGTATTTGCAGCAGTAAATGACCCAATTTAGCCATTACGTTGTTTTAATTTAAAAAATTGAAGAATATGCATAAACATTGCAACATATTTAACAATAAACATAGCTTATATGCTATATTGAATCAAATTACGTTAGAAAAGAAATAAATCGCGTCGCAAAATGTAATCGGTATTGGCAGGATTCGAACCTGCGCGGAAAGATCCCAAAGTATTTCTAGTCTATAGACCTTAACCACTGGGCCACGACAACTTGACATTTTCTACAATTAGGAATCCATAAGTAAACAGATAAAAATCATTCTCGCGAAATAAGTTTACTTTTTTTTCGTATTTTTCAGATGATATTTGGATCAAACTAAATATTTATTGTTAAAATACTGTATTATATAGGAATTACGTAAACATATATCAAAATTCGAAGTTTGAAAAAATATATAATTCATCTCTCGGGAATAACCGATCATTTACGATCATTACCGATCTTCAAAGAAAACGCGGTTTAAGTGTATTGTGACTTAAACACCATATTCAATTAAATGTCAGTAATCATGTACGTGTAGCAAATAGTGTGACCTGAAATACAGATAAGGATATGTTCCAGCTTTGGAAGATCGTGACAGGATGTGATGTCATTGCTGATTATACGGTACGCTTAAAGTGGTTGTATCTTCAATCCGTAATCATGGGACAAGACTCAATGTTATGTACGGAGCACAAACTATCACAGCTACATCAATGTTTCATGTTGCTTTAAATGTTCCGCAAATAAATTGTTTGAATCGCAATATTCCAGAAGCATTGTGTCCCATATGGCGAGACGTAAGTTTTATTTAAATAAGTTATATAAATGTTTTGTATTTATGATTTCTTCATGTAAATGTTATCATCTTTTAAAATTATGTATGTTGTTTTTTTGTGATTAATTTTAAAATTCTGTGTTGAGCGTGTCTGATCTTTTGTACAAAATCATTGGCCCTAAAAACTTACAGCTTTCGAAACGCCTGTAATACGTTCCGTATTTGTGAATGCTTTGTTGCTTATTTACGTCGATTAATTGTTAATATTTACTATACTTACATTTTATATAAAAAAATCAAAAACACTTTCATGAAATGTATTGAAATCAAATAACATTTTAACATAACCTGATTGAGGTTTGAACCCACAGAACTCATCGAAACAATAAAGCTCAATATAACACATTGAAAGTACGACCACATTCATCAAAAGCGCATAAAATGATTTTCTTGACTAATTTTCAGATATTTGGATTGTGCTACTTGCAGCTATTTTAGCTCAAGCATGTAAGTGTGTCAGTGATTAGAATACCTTCCATAAAATAACTAAGACTAATGCAATTGCATAAACAATTCAATTGCAGTATTATGTTAATATATGCACAGTAATAAAACATTGTTTTAACGTGTATACTGAGATGTATTTAAATTTACCTGACCCCCCCATGTAACATATGTGACAGTAACGAATTAATTCTACGTAATATCCCGAAAATACACTCCTGTCCGTCGGCGTGGCCTATTTGCTTGGGGGGTTCGCTTGAGCAGCGGGAGTTCGAAAATTCGATTCACACGGGACACGCTCTGACAGTACCGATTGCCTTTCCAGCAGCCCGTTAAATGGATCGGAACTGATTGCCTTACTGCTGAAACTCGTCATAAATGATAGGAATCTGGAGTGGAATTCATCAATAACGGAGTATCATAAGTCAAACAATTCATCCTTTAATCGGAACCGGTGACACTATAAGAAATAATTCATAGACTGAAACGCTTTTGTTTGTGATGCATATGGGTACTATTAACCCATTTATGCCTAGCGTCTACAAAAAGGCATAGGCAAACAGCGTAGATCCAGATAAGACGCCGCATAATGTTCTAGAACATAATGTTCATAGTTCTAGAACAATAGCATATGGATAATATAATATATTGCGGCGTCTCATCTGGGTCAGCGCTGTTTGCTTGAAGAAATTTCTGTAAGACATATTCTAAATATAGAAATAAATATACTAGACATCCCTAATTTTGGAAAAAAATTGATCCAATTTAGATGGTTGGGAGAGTCCACTAGGCATAAATGGGTTAAACAATGTTCAAACTACTTTTGTCGACAATGCCATATGAAACTACCTTGTTTGTGCTTTATTAATTATCCACTGTTAGAGTGTGCTAATTTCTAAATGTGAAATTTGCACATAGCAATAAGTGATGCAAACGATGTGTGGTTTTAAATGGTCGTAGGAACGTTTCGATGCAATTTCATCAGTTGAAAGTACTTGGTGCCAATACGTTTGCCATCCCGTGTTTATGTCACGATAGCTTTGTACTTCGTCAATTCTTTTTGGCAATGAGGCATGTTGGACACATGAATGATGTCATCAATATCATGGTACTTGTATGTATGTTTCAAATTTCATGAACAATGTATGCTGTGTTACGAGTTCTAGAACAATAGCATATGGATAATTCCCCATAATTTTTCTACTTGCATTTTGAATACATGACATTCATATATATTTTTGTAAGAATAAGTATAAAAAAAACTGATTTTCATCATTGTATTTTTAAGAAATGTTTAAAATGCAAAACTGATCTATGTTATTGATTGGGTATGCGATAAATTTCCGTGGTTGGTGCAATGCAATGTAAATATTAGAGGGGCAATTTAGGCCTTACATAAAGCCAATTATTTTTTCATGATAGGCTTTTCCTCTATTGATCTGCAATAAACAGAACCTATGCGTCGTTTCATCTAAAAAATGCAAATGTCTCTACATTTTCTTTTAGCTGCGCTTGAATGCTACGACTGCAGAAATGTCACAGATACAAACACCTGCAACCGAACGGTCACGTGCAATCCACATGAAGTAATTTCATATTCTTACTGAGAAGTACATAAAACATGTCTGTTATAGCTGAACTATACACTTTTTACATATGCTAATTTATGAAATATAATAGTTTTCCGTAATAGTACACTGTCTATGTTCAGGTGCATTCCTCTTTTTTCAGTCATGTTCCATGGAAGCAGTAACGCTGGTTTCTTCTGAAAGAACATACACGTTGAATTGCAAAGACAATAATGTAAATATGTTCAAATTGTAATAAGGAAATCCGTTGACGAAATATTTAATATGAGTAACATGTTATTCATTCTTGCTCAGTTAGAATTATAAAATATGTCCCGTTATTTATTTCATTAAGTAATTAAACTCTTTTAATAAAATTTGATTTTTTTTTCTTAGTTTACACTTTTTAAGTTTTTAATGCAAAAGCATATTATTTTGATATTTCAGTATAATGCGATTCCCTTACACGGTTATGATTATTGTACTATCGATAAATCAGACATATGCATTAAAGGTAGTTTTAATCAATTGTATACAAGTTTTACTTGGAAATAATGGCCTTTCCTACTGAGGTTATAACCAATTGAATGTTTTATATAGTTCTGTCTCTTTTCCGTGTTTCTAGCAATGTCACCAAAACAGTTCGTCCGGTCCTTTGATTGGTCGATCTGTTGCGTCCCAAGAATCATCTTCTACCAAACGTGATGCTCCACCATGTCGTGAATGTTGCTCCACGCCCTTGTGCAATAAGGTTCTGTGTAATCACCCAAAACGTATGTGTCCTTGTTTAATTTAAGTTTGATTATTGATTTATAGAATTGCATAAACATGTTTGTTGTTCAATCAAAAATGAAATTCATTTTAGAAATACATATATTGAAACATGTTTGTTTGTAACTAAAATAAATTCACACTCTCTTATGCTTCAATCTGAATGAATCAAGTATTCGTATTGAAACTTGTTTACTTCCGTGTTTAATTGNTAAAATACTTCTATTTTTAGACGGACATTGGTCGGCGTGGGACGACTGGAGTTCCTGTTCTGCGTCGTGTGGCGGAGGCCGTAAAACAAGAAACAGAGCGTGCAATAATCCAGTGCAGTCTCTTCTCGGCCGTTACTGTGATGGCCCTCCACAAGATGTTGACGTCTGTAACGTTGCTTCTTGTACAGGTATTGTTATTATTCGTCAACATTTATATTTAAATACTTTATATGTAAGTTGTTAACTTGCAAGAATATATTCATCGGATCTCCTAAAGTATCATGTACGCATATTTTATTAATGATAAATGCTTGTGTTATTTAATGAAGAAAAAATACATTGATATGGAAACAATTTAAAATACTGAGTTTGACACTCTGCTGATAGATTACCTTGGACTTGCAGTATCATTCCAAAAAATATATACGTTACATTAAAATGCATTTAATCGTGTGATACATGGTTTGGTTGAAGTATTTGTCTTATGTATTTCAGGTCTTGATATACTTTTTGTTGTTGGAATACCAGCCATGACAACTTGTAAGAATATTGCGGGTAAACACTGGGAATGCCGTGTACAATTTGGCGGATATATTTCACGCCAGAATGTTAAATTTCATCTTCAAACAGCTACGTTTACGGCAACCATTCCAGGAAATTATTGGTTTGCATGGACTTTTACCATGTCGGGTGGTTGTAACCGAATGTATTGTAATCTGAAAAAAAACAACTCTTTAATGTCGAGCATTGCGATGGATACTAATAATACGTTCAAAGAGTCTGGAGTACTGATAAACATGTTAAACAATGATTCAGTGAACTTGGACACATGTGTATGTAGTGAGATTTCTTATTACCCTGAACTCGACAAGGGATCCACATTCACGGGCATTTTAATACATTAGTTGTGATACAAAGCTTGTCATTGTGTCCATATTAATATACACATTTGCAATTCGGAATGTTCAACTATGCTGTTCGTGTTTCTAAATTATTTTATTTATTGTGGATCATGTAGACACAATTTTGAAAGCTTCATTATTTCTTAAGAGTTTGAACTATTTTGCCATTTTGTGTTTAAGTTGCATGTACTATTACATGGTTTTTAAATGTGGTTCCGAATTTCGATACATAAACAAATCGCCAATGTCAATCGAAAGTGTGCATTTACTTATAAGCGGAGTATACTTATTGTGTCGTTTATCTTTTTAATGACAGTGGTATAATTTGACAAAAATTTGGCTCATTAATTTTCTTTCTAAAGCGCAATAATTATAAATGCAATTATTTTTAACTTCACGAACCAACGATGAATTCACCGAATTCACAATACATGTTTACTGGTGATACTAATGTAATACTGCTTTTGCCAAAACAATTGTCATTCTGCTTTCGCAGCCCTGTTTTTGTGCATATGTATCAAAGCCTAAAAATACTAAAGAATTGAGATATACGTTTCAGTACTGTAAGACCTCAGCTTTGAAATATCTGCCCTTATATTAAAAACAATTTAGTCATTTAACACTTTTAAGAATTATCGGAGCACGTATTTGTTTAGGGATTACTATAATTTGTTTTGAAATACAAAGTAGCACAAGCTCTTAAAGTGATATAAATGCCCATACTAGAAATTAGTTGTATGTTAGTTTTTTTGTTAAAATTCATTATGTAAATAATATAAAGATGCCTTCTGTAAATTACCTATGTTGCACTATTCTGAGTTTTCGCCCTTTGTTGACTGTGCCACGCATATTGCCTTTCTATGTTTGCAATACTTTTAGCTGTTTTATTATTGTACAACGCCGTTGAAAATGTATTGATCTGTAGAAAAAGACGTTTGAGCAAATCAACACCTTTCAAGAATAAAACCCCAAGCATTGAATTGAAAAATCCAATGCGGTTATTCAAGCGTGGATCATGTTCACACTTAGTGTTGGGTTGCATGCCTTGTCCTGGATTGCATCGACCATTGGTCGCTTAATTAAACTATTTAATAATTCCTATATATCTGAGATATGGTTTATTTGAATTTATACATTTTCGATGTCTACAAACAAAAGATGAAATAGTGCCTTTCACACTTGTGACATAAAGTAGTTTTTTTTTAAATATTTTTTTTGTATGACATTAGCGTTATAAAACACCCGTTACCGTCAACGTTTGACCAAAGAAGATGATGTTTTAAATCAGATTGATTTTCGACTTATTTCTTTGACGCTAATAGTAAATTAAATGGTGTTATTTTGTCTGTTTTTTTTATGCTTGTCTGTGTGATATAAATTACAGTGCAGTTTTATTGCAAAAACGCATAAGGACAGGCGACAGTGGTTCCTTTAACAATAAATATCTTACTTCATAAACGGTTTTGGTGAGTTTGGCTTTTTCTTGTCAAATTGTAAGCTTGTAAACAGACATGATCTTTTAACAATTCTATGTCATTGCATCTCAATTGAAATAATTCACAAAAACGCTTCAAATTAACGAAACGCAATGGTAGTGATGTGCAAATCTTTAAGGATATACACATCTAAATAACCCAAGTATTTGTCACTTCGACAATTAATTTTTCAGACGAAATTGGTTGTTTCTGAACTGGTCTTTACAATATTTTATTAAGGGCTGCCACAACGTTTATAACAAAATCATTATTAGTAGGACCAGGCATTTTTCTCAGAGATAGAGCCCATTCAGCACACAATAGCGTAGATAACAGAATGCGGCGAATGCTTGTCCATTTCATCTGTAAGATACAGAGTAACATGGATTTGCAATACCGGTAATTCAGACGCACAAGGAAACGTAATAAACTGTCTCCACTCATTGTGTTGAAATAGTTGATATATTTTACATTTGTATTGTAACTTTTTGACTGCACAAGCACTTCCGCCATCATTGTCGTCAGGTGTCAAAACCTTTCTCGACCCAGTCCACTTTTGTATATTTAATTGCGGATGACGCTCTTTAGATCTAAACCTGAATAGACCAATATATCACGTTATTCATTATCTAACATATAATTTGTACGTATATGACATGAAACAACAAGGATTTTCTTTAATTGAAGATACTTGCACTTGAAAAAGCTCTCTTTTTCCCATAATTTTTTCCTCAACCGAATCCTTGTTGCTGCTTATTATATTCTCTTACTTCGAAAGAATTTCTTTTTGTTTAAACACGGCTGAAATAGTACTAGGAAAATTTCATAGCCAGCTGTGTGTAAAATTCGATGTTTTTGAAGTGAAAAGATCTGATAGAATGACTTAACAGACACAAAAAGCATAATAATTTCCACGTGTAATCAACTGACCAATATACATCGCTTACTGAAAACTTGTTTTATCGCGTAATACAACAATTCAACACAAAACTTTGATTTTTTTTTATATAGTGTTATCGTGCATCAATGCCGCAGGCGTTGTTTGTACTTTAATCGTGCTAAATGTTTCATATATACTAAGTTAATGAAGGGATTGTATTAGCTCATGTTAACAACCAGAACTTTTGCAATAGTCCTAAGCAACGATATGGATAAGACAACAATCGGTCACACCACCATGTTTACAAATGCACTTCACACTCATTTTAACCAATACCTATTAGTCCGTAGCCATGTGATACAATTAGTGTCAGTGTAATTGCAGAATGTCCCCGTAAAATTGTTTTTGATAAAAGAGTGATTTTGACATTAAAAGTATGGCGAAACTGTATTATTTATTTAATGAAAAAAAAGAAAGAAAATGAACAAAACAAACAACTCTGAAATACTGAAAAGAGAGTCATGTTTGTTTTCTCTTCACTTTCTCTCTGTTTTCCTTATCAGTACATGAACGTTTATTCCATTTACTACTCAGAAAGTAATATCAAATATAGAGCAAATATTTTATTCTCTTCAATACTTATGAATTTATGCTCCACATAAAAATAAACACACTGCAACAACTTTGTTAATACTTAAGACAGGCTTCATAGGTATGCGACCTTCAAATCTTCCAGAGAAACGCTCTATCGAGAAACAGACTATACAAAAATAGGCAAAGGGCACTAAATCCAAAAATACTGACACAAGTGTTGTTGTTTGCATATTCTTACTCTCAATATCGTCTATCAATTAAAATCAATGAACACATCTCTATTTAATTGCTTTTAATACAAAGGGAAATATGCACTCGAGCATTTACTAAAAAGCAATACATGTTTTAATACCGAAGAATATGTTAAGAGCCATGTAATCTGCAATTACCTTTTAAGCTCTCTATCTTGATATGACGTTTTATGTGAAACCCTTCAATAGTGCAGAGTAATGCTCCACACAAGAAAATGACTATACAAAACATGAGGAAAGGGCAATAACTCCAAACATACTGACAATTGAGTTGAAGTTCGTATAATCTGCACTAACACTAATTTCATGTATCAAATTCAATGTACACAGTTTTATCTAAATACCCTCAATACTAAGGGAATAATGCTCAGCACATATAATGCACTAAAGGGCAATACCCTTTTAAATTCTGATGAGATAATTATGGCCATTGTACACTACGCTTTTCCTTTCAGTACTATTTTTTATATAAACTTAAACACGTGGGTTCATAACATATCTGGTCATCCATAGCCTCACAAAAGCAGTGGTCTCCTTCTAGACTCGGGTACGGGATACAACACGTCACGTCTCTCCATGCCAACATCGCACGTGATTGAGCACGATCCCATTGATCCAAACAACCGTGGCTGTCGGAAAGTCTACATGTAATATATTAAGACCAGATTATCACTAACCTATTTTGAATTTTAAATTATCCAGCAGATGCATTACTACAGAGCAGGTCAATACATTCCCGTCACCACATACAATCCCAGTTTAACGTATATCATATCATAACACATTGTCATAACACATTGAAGACATTTTATAAGTTACGTAAATTAACCATGTTACTCTTGTTCACAAAATGTATTCTTTTAAATAAGCACTGTCCACGTACAAAGTTATTGTGACATGACGTACTTTCGATCGACACAACTACATCGACCACAAATATTTATTATGTTCAAATCAATGATTTAAGCACATGTATGTGGTAAAAAGTAATACATATAGCAATCCACATGTTTGAAGGAAAACAACTTAAAGAAAATTGACATATGTATGTAATTATAGTCTGCATTTTACACAAATATATGCACGAAAGTATTTTTGCAGTAAATTAATTTAGTACAACTTTCATCGTTTATTAATAAAGTTGAATTATGTTTTATTTTACATACAATAAGAAAGAAAGCCAATTTATAAAGAGACTGCATTTTCTTCCGTATTAATTAAAACCTTAACAATGTATCTACGAATACAATAACACACCGATTTCCTTCCTCCTGTTCTGTAGGTATAAGTTCTAATATATACGTCGGATTCAACTTCCTACTGACGTCTAACAGTGTATACATGAGCAACCTAACTGATATTGGGCGATTGAACTAAGTAGTTTTCACCCCTTACCTCGTCAGCCTTGATATACTTTAAATTTGAACAATATTATAACTAAATGTAAAAAAACTTAAGGAGCACAATCAATTGGCGACACATTTTTGTTAAATAAATCTATCAGTTGGTCTGTTTGTCTGGTTTCAAAATACTCCATGGATTGAAAGGTTTCAAAATAATTACGAACAAGTGCAAACCTACAAGATACGGCGTGTCGCAAAAAGGGACACACATCTACATTCACCGTTTTTGCAATACTACGACGTTGAATGCCCAAATACAGCACACAATTGTCGTTCTTAATTTGTCTGCTCTCTATCTCTCTGTCTCTAATATCCGCATGCAGACAAGGCTTTCGCTATTACTGAGTACACATGTTAACTTAAGGGAGACGTTGTGTCTCGCACAAGGATTACGTGCCTCTCTTTTAGGTAACACTTCGAGGAATTACTCCAAAAAAGATATTTTACTTTAAACTGTTCCCTTTAATTCTGTAACGCCCGAATGCAAATAATAGTTTGGAAATATGTTTCCAAACAATTTGTTTAATATGACAAAGAACCATGAGGCTACGTTCAACGCAAATGTCATATTTAAATGAGTGTTTATGTTTTAATTTGAACTCATGCAATTTGTTTCCATAATAAAATGCGCACTTTAAATGCGATTTATACGTTTAAATGTAAATTATGTTTCATGCTATGTTAAGCTTTTCATAGTGTATTAATTATTGTGAAACGCAGGACAGGATGCAATTAAATGTTGAAAGTCATAAACGAGGAGCAAAAAGTGTGAACTGAAATAACGATAAGGACTTGTTCCATCTTTGGAAGATCGTGACAGGATATGACGTCATTGCTGATAATACTGTACGCTTAAAGAGGTTATCTACACACAGCTATTATGGAACAAGAATCAACGATATGTTATGAAAACACCAAATTACAGCTACATGCATGTTTCATGTTGCTTTGACGGTTCTGCAAATAAAATGTTGAAAATCGAAATATTCGATTACCATTGTGTCCCAATGGCAAGACGTAAGTTTTATTTTGATATAACTTATAACTTAAGTTTTTTTTTTTTTTTTAATTCGAATTCCACACATTTTAACAACTCATTTAAAACAAAATAAGTATACGATTCATTATATTATGACTGTGGCATGTACGTGGATCTAAGTATAGTTTAGGAGAATGGTTATGTGTTGCACTTGCCCGCCTCGGAACAACATATCGATAGGAAAAGTGGGAGGCGTTGGCCCTTTCTACCTCTGCTGAATTTTGTCGAAATCAATGCAATGCATCTCTTTTATGAATTCATGTTAATTTTTTTTTTGCTGTTAATAATCAACTGTTTTTATCATAGTTTTGTTTTCTAAACATACATTTTCAACAGTATGCATGAATTCATATTCGCGTCAATGATCTTTTATTACAATATCTTTCTATTAATATGCGAGATAGTAATGTTTTTTTTTATTGATGAATTCTTTATTTAAATGTTTTATCATCTGATTTTTTTTTTATAATGGTATACATTTTAGATTCAATTTTAATTTTCTGCTGATATGGTTTTATATTTTTACAACAATAAAAGAGATTTGCAAATTTGGCCCTTCTTTTGTAATGAACATGTACTATTATAGCATGTGTTAATCGTAAATACGAAGCTCAAAATGTGTGTAATATTTTGAGCCCTAAAAACAGCTTATTTGAATGGATGTGTAAATATTTTTTCTATTTATATTCTAGTTATAATTTATTTATTGAAATATCAAAATAAGCTTCGTGAAATGTAACAAAATCAAACAGCATAAAGTATAACCTGATTGGGTTCTAAACCACATTTGATATTAATCTTCCATCAACATACATCACTTAGCGCGTGAGCGGAACTGATCGATACAATTAAGCTTAGTCGAATACTTTGAAATTATGACCACACTCACCCATTGCGGAATAAGTATATTGTTAATACTCAGTTTTGTATCCAGTAGGGATGATTGTTTTCAATATTATTTTCAGATATTTGGATTGTGATACCTGCAGCTATTTTACCACAGGCATGTAAGTGTGTCAGTAATTAGAATACGTTTCATAAAATATCTAAGACTAAGGGAATTTCTCAAACAAATCATTTGAAATATTATGGTACATATATGCACGAGTAGTAAACACACTTGGGCTATATATATACTGAAATATACTTAAAATAACTTGATCCCCCTTAAAAATTAAAAATTAATTCCACATGATGACCCTCAATTTTACCCCTTTCGTAAAGTAGCGGGATTTCGAAAGTTCGAGCCCACGCTGGGCACGTTCTGGCATGACCGATTGCTTACGCAGCAGTCAGTTAAATCAAGGGGTACCGATCTCCTTCCTGTCGATGTCCGGAATAAATGATAGGAATCTGGAGTCAACATGTTTATCAGTAAAGGTGTTGCATGAGTTCACCTCTGAATTCACCCCTGAAGTGAGACCGGTGAAACTAAAACAAAAAAACACACAGACTTATACGTTTTTGGTTGTTATGCATATTACTGCTATCAACGATTAACACAATACTGTTGTCGACAATGTCATATCAAATTGAATTAAGTGCTCTAAGCATTCAGTTAGGTTAATTATGTGTGCTTTTAAAGTGTATGTTATAAAATTGTCCATATTGTCTGTTCGATACAGTTTTTATAATTTGAAAAGTACTCGGTACCGGTAACGACACATGGATAAATCTCAGTAAGTATTTTTCTTATTTTAAAAACAAGAATACGTATCGAAAAACTAATGTGTAACATTATGTTATTATGACATGTTTAAAATGCCACACTGATTATTGTAATCGCTTGGTTATGCGATTAATGTTACGTGGTTGGTGCAATTTTATGTAAATATTAAAGATCGTGTTCAGTTGGTAGTTAGTTTATGCCCGTTATATGTTCGTGATCGACAGTTGATTCAGTGATCTTGAATAAACGATGCCTATGCGCCGTTACATCTAAAACATGCAAATGTCTTTAAATTTTGTTTTAGCTGCGCTAGAATGCTACGACTGCCGAAATGTTACAGATGTTAACACCTGCAACCGAACGAGCACGTGCTCTGCAAATCAAGTATTTTTCTAGTTTTACTGAGATGTATAGTATAAATGTATTTTATCGTTAAAATACAAACATATGATAGTTTATGAAATAAAATACTTTTTCGTATACTTTTTCGTAATAAGACAGTGTCTATATTTACCTACATTTATCTTTTTCAGTCATGTTCCATGGAAGCAGTAACGCCGGTTTCTTCTGAAAGAACATAAACGTTGAATTGCAAAGACAATACTGTTAATATGTTCAAACTGCAATATAGACACCCGTTGACGAAATGTTTCATATGCAAAATATGTAATGCATTATTGCACTATTTGAATACAAATTAAATCTAATGGTCCGTTATTTATTCAATTTTGTAATTTAACTATTTTAATAAAATTTAAACAACTGCCATTTGTTAACATTCTGCAAATCTCTAAAATGTAGAATCAAATTTGTTGGGATAGTTTACAGTATTATATTATTTCCTAACAAGGTTGTGTGTATTGCAGTATCTATAAATCAGAAATAGGCATCAACGGTATTTTTAAGTAGTTAAATGCAAGCCATACATTAAAAAAGATCCTTTCCGACAGAGGTTATAACCAATAAAATGTATACCATTACATAGGTCTGTCTCTTTTCCGTGTTTCTAGCAATGTAACCAAAACAGTTCGTCCGGTCCTTTGATTGGTCGATCTGTTGCGTCCCAATAATCATCCTCTACCAAACGTGATGCTCCACCTTGTCATGAATGTTGCTCCACTCCCTTGTGCAACAAGGCTCTGTGTAATCACCCAAGACGTTCGTGTCCTTTCTTTTGTAGTTTGATTATTGATGTATAGTATTGGTTAAACATGTTTGTTTTAAATTAAGATGTAATTCATTTTACAAAATCATGTCTTAAAACACGCGATTTTACAATTTAAATAAATGCTCACTTTTTTATGGTTCAAGCTGAATGAATCAAGTATTCGTATTGAAGTTGTTTACCTCCGTGTCTTATTGACACATATTGATTTCCTGATATTTATTTTGGTATCATTAGACTTTTCTATAAGTTGAGGTATATTGATTCTGATCAATTGTACAATTGTAATTGTAACGCATGCTGCTATTGCATATGTATGTTTATGGAGATGAGCTGTATGCTAAAGCTAAAATAAAATATTCTGTTCTGTTCTGTTATTACCCAAAACATTTCAAGATACATTAATTTGCAGCAAGCAATTGTGCAGACGATCCGTCCGTTGATTGTGCAAAGCAGGATTCCATATTCAACGTGTGTGCCGATATTCACAAGGCGAAATTGGTTTGCCCAAGGTTTTGCAACCTCTTTAACGTGGGTAAGGGAATTGGTGATAATTACAATGTTATAGCTTTATGTTAATTGATTTTGTATTTGTATTAAGCATACTTTTATTGAATAAAATCATGAAATATAAATTGATTATTTTTTACCTAGTGAATGACGTACATTTGCCTGTTTCGTATAATCTGTCAATAAAGGTAATTATATATATTTGTGCCCTTAAACTACAAGCATGCTATAATGTTTCAATTCAAATTATTTAATGAAACGTTGAATGTAATATGAGACATATAACAATATTGTTATACAATCATTCAACAAGTTGATGGAAATTGGAACTGGTGGTCCTCTTGGAGCGGATGTGACGTCACGTGCGCAAATGGAACTCAAACACGTCATCGAACTTGCACCGATCCTACACCTCAAAATGATGGACTGGACTGTGTGGGAACAGTCAGACGTGCATCATGCATTCATGTCCTGGTATAATATAACCGTTTACGTTTAAAAAAAGAACACTCTTATATATATGCAAGCGACACAATGATACCGTGGTTAACTTGTAATGAATTTTTAATATTATACAACACTTTATTGCCAAATATGCAAACCGCAAAAAACAGTCGATTTGAGATTTCGCTAAGACACATGTTATATATGTAATCATTCCTTTGTTCAATTATTGGTATAAACAGTTCACGGTGGGTGGAGCCAGTGGGCGCCATGGTGATCATGCTCAGTCACGTGCGATATTGAAATGCAGAGACGGGACGGATCGTGTGACAACCCGTATCCTACAAAAGGTGTTGACCATTGTTTTGGAGAATCCGGAGATTACCGAATATGCTTCATTACTGGATGCACCGGCATATACCGGATACGTATCAATCAGATGCTTAAAATCCAGCGTTTTGACACAATACTCAATGTTAAAAGAATAAGTAAGGAATGACGTTTGGTCTACCTAGTAGGACTGGATACCCGGTTTCGTATATTTATAAATCGCCTTTTCTATTTTCAGACGGACATTGGTCGGCGTGGGAAAACTGGAGTTCCTGTTCTGCAATAATCCATTGCCGTCTCTTCTTGGACGTGACATTGACGGTTCTCCCCAAGATGTTGACTTTTGTAACGGTGCTTGTTGCACGGGTATTGCAATTGTTCGTCCAAATGTGTATTTATATACTTTATATGTAAGTTGTTAAGTTAACTTACAAGTTTATATTCATCGGGTCTGCTAATTTCTTCTCATGTTCACTGTATTTATTAATGATACATGTTTGTAACGTTGGTAAAAACGGAAAATTGATTTGAAAACAATTTAAAATACTGAGTTTGATACTCTGATATTAGTTTGGTTACCTTGGACTTGCAGACGTTAGCAAAGACGTTTGTTCAATCTAATAGGACAGGAAACCCGATTCCGTTTTACTATAAATAGCATGCGATATTATGCATGATTGAAAACACTTAAAGTTTTAGACGGGTATTGGTCTGAGTGGGACGACTGAAGTTCCTGTTCTGCTTCATGTGGCGAAGGTCGTAAAACTAGAAACAGAGCATGCAATAATCCATCGCCGTCTTTTCTTGGACGTTACTGTGAAGGCCCTCCCCAAGATATTGACTTCTGTAACTGTGCTTTTGTGAGTCAACTTTTATATTGAAATACTTTAAATGTAAGTTGTGGACTTATATATNTATATATATATTCATCGTGCCTGCTTATGCCTCATGAAAACAGTTTTAATAATTGATAACGCGTGCGGTGGCTGGTGAAGAAATATAATAGTAGAAAGGAAACAATTATAGATGCTGAGTTCGACACTTTTAAATCAGTTAGGTTACATTGGACTTTACAACAAATGCGTGCGTTTAATTTAAAAGTTTTTAATGTAATAGTGTGGTGCATTGTTTGGTTGCAGTATTAAGATTATGTATTTCAGGTCTTGATATCGTATTTGTTGTTGGAGAACCAGCGACGCCAACTTGTCGGTTCACGCAAGACGTGGACGTGGCATGTAGTATGAGCTTCGGAAGATATATTTCACATCCAAATGTTCAATTTAATCTTCAAACAGCAACGTTTTCGGCAGCCAATCCAGGAATATATATGTTTGCATGGACTTTCATCATATCAAAGAATCATGCCTGTGAACGAATGTCTTGTTATCTAAATATAAACAACAATTCACTGTCGACCATTGCGATCGATACAAATTATACTTGGCAGATTCTAATGTGCTGGTATAAATGTCAAAGAATGATATAGTGAAAGTGAACAGATGTGTTTGTCACGATTATCATACCCCTGAACTTGACAGCCGATCCACATTAACGGGCATTTTTATGCATTAGTTGTGATGCAAATTTTGATTATTTCGTCATTATTAATATACAGGTTGGGCAATCTGGAATGATTTGATATGCTGTGAATGTTTCTAAATCAGTATATTTATTGTTGATCACGGATAACATTTTAAACAGCTGCACTATTTCTTGAGAGTTTTAATTATTTTGATGTTTTGTGTTCTTATTTTTCATTTACTATTTCACTGACTTTATTTCGAAACACGGAACATTAAAGAATCGCAAATTAAATCAAATGGTGCATTAATTAGTCTAATACTTAAAAGTTAAATTTTAGGTTCTTCTTATCATAGTTTACTTTGTCACTGTGGCATTTATCTTGTTAATGTCATTGGTTTGATTTGACAAAGATTGTGCTATTTTGTTTTCTTTCTAGCAGCTTTCTAAATTGCAATGATTATGAATGCCATTCTGGTTCGAGTGAACAGAGACACAGGCGTTTAAGAAACAATGCAATAGAAATAGTTCGCTATATTGTGTTTACATAATCATGTTTACCTTAATTTAAACCCATTTATGCCTAGCGTCTAGAAAAAAGGCTTTGGCAAACAGCGTAGACCAAGATGAGACGCCGCATGATGCGGCGTCTCATCAGGGTCTTCGCTGTTTGCTTAAAGGAATTTCTGTAAGAAATATTCTAAATATAGAAATAAATATACAAGACTTCCCTAATTTTGAAAATAAATTGATTCACTTTAGAAGGATTGGAGAGTACACTTGGCATAAATGGTTTAACGACTTCACCGAATTCGCAATAATGTTTTACTGGTGTAACTATTGTAAAACTGCTTTCGCGAAAAACTGTACGTCTGGTTTCGCAGCACTGAGCATATATTTTTTTTTCTAAAATACTAATACAGAATTGAGATAGACGTTTGAGTACTGTCTGACTTAAACTTTGAAATGATCTGACCTTAAATTAAATTATAATAAAGTGTGTCACTACACACTTTGACGACATATTTGAAAACGTATTTGTTTATGGATTACAATAGTTTGTTTTAAAATATGAATTTACACAAGTACTTAAATTGACATTAATTCCCATATTGGCTATTTGTGGTAAATTGTGTACTTTTGTGAAAAATAAATTATGTTAAGAACATTTAGATGTCTTCTGTTAATGACCAACGTTTAACTATGATGAGTTTTAGCCATTTGAAGACCGTCTCATTCAATATTGTCTGTGTGTGTATACACAACTGCCAAAATGTTGTTTTATTCTCAAAACATTGATTTATTATTGTACGACTCCGTTGACATTGTATTTAGAAATAGAGATAGGCAAACAAACAAGTTTTAAGAATAAACACCCAAGCTTTGAATTGAACGTTTAAATGCGGTTATTCAAGCTTCTTTCATGTTCACGCTAATTGTTGTGTTGCTTGCTGGATTGCATAGAATATTGTTTGCTCGATTAAACTGTGTATGTTCAACAATAAGTTTGTTTTCAATAAAATGTTATATTGTATTACATTGTATGTTATTAAGCAATAATTAAAATTCTTTATTTGAAAAAGAGATAACGCTACGTACACAATATACCTAAAACTACAGTTAAGTATCATGTTCTAATTGTTGTTTTACAAATGCACACCACAGAGTTTTGTTATTGTTATTATTATCCCTAATAAAACCATTGTAATAATTACATTGTTCATTATAAACAGTGTGCATAAGAGATTCAGGATTTTGTTTGATTTTTAACCCAATAACTAAGAGCCCGTTGTTTGCATATAATAGAGAGAGGACATCTGCCTAGTTCGCCTAAGACAGCGGCATTAGAAGTCTGTGAGCGCACACCAAGAATAGTTTTACAAAATTTAAAATGAAGTTTGTCAACTTCATCATTATTGTGAATCCCCCATCTTTCAGATCCATATAAAATAATTGGTACCACCAGAGAGTCAAAAAGAGAAAGTTTTGTTTTAATTTCCAGCTAAACTTTGCTAAAAATAGACGATAAATGGTTGTAAGCTTTTAAGGCTTGTTCATTATTTGCCTTAATTAGTTTTGATATATTACCAGTTTAATGTAGTTTTAGGCCTAAATAGCAAAATTCATCAAAACAATTTCAATATCATGTTGGTTAATATTCCATCTAAATGAACAATTACCTTTCCTTTTTTTCGAAAATGCAAATTCTAGTTTTGTTTATATTAATGTGTAATCCCCATTTACATGATTATTGGTGGATATAATCTAATTGCAATCGTAGACTTTCTGGATTAGTGGTAAATAATGCAATGTAATCAGCAAATAACAACATACATATTGATAATAACCGAACATCTTTTTCCGTAAAACTATTAATATCAATACAATCATTTATGTCATAAATGAAAACAATAAAAAGAAAGGTGATTATGGCTCACCCTGTTTTACTCCTAACGTAATATCAAAAAGCTCCGAATAGGACATATCTTTATAATTTTTAACACATGATTTAATATTCTGAAACATTGACTTGATCATCTTTAACATTTTACTTCTTATTCCTTCCTGTACTAATTAAATCCACAAAGCCTCGTGTATAACAGTGTCAAATGCCTTTTCATAATCAATAAAAACGCAATAACGTTTCGATTTATTATTAATAATGTTCTGGACTATAGTATGCAGAATAAAAATACAATCAATCGAACTACGTTTATCTCTAAATCCGAATGCGATGTATTAAATATATTATCATTCTCGCACTAAGTATATATTCGATTGCGCAATGTATCTATAGTAAGATGCAACATGTGTATCTCCTTTTTTGAAAATAGGGACAATAGCGCCATCACACCAAGTTTCAGGATAAGTACCTTTATCGAATATGTAATTGAACATTTTAACTAGATATGGAGAAATAAACTCGTTGCAGTCAATAAAGAAGTCTGCAATATTTTTTGACGAATCGGCGCTTTTACTGCGTTTAAGACTTGATATTGTTTTTTGTATTTCTAGAAGTATAAATGGGCGATCTAACTCATCAATATAAAGTGTTTCATTTCTTGATGCGTATTCATCAACATTGAGCGAACTGCAATGCGGTGTGTAAGATAAATGCTTGAAATGATCTATTAATTCATCAATATTAACGTCATTTGAATCAGTTATTTTATTAAGTTTATATTTATTTATGTATTTCCAAAATTTCTTTGGGTTGGATTTACTTAAAAATGACAATACTTTACTTTCTTCACTATAGTATTTACTTTTAGCAATAAGTTTTGTTTTACAATATATCGATCTGGCTTGTACAAATGCCGTTCTGTTAGCAATAAAAAGTATACACTTTTATAACAAGCAACATGCTGAGCAAACAATTTCATGTTCTTGAACCATACCTATTTGTTTGTTATTAACATCGAGTTTAAAGGTTTAAAGAAGAAACAATCTCAATAACTTGATAAAAAGTTAACCTAACTGGCTGTACAAGTTTTGAGCAACTCGGTCCATATAAGAAGAGGCCTGATATTTATGTTTAATATCTGGACAGTAGACGTTTATATCTGTCAGTTTGCAGAGATACGTTAACTACTAAAGTCATCATTTTTGTTAGAGATGATTGCGATTCAACAAAACAAACACATGGAAACAAGATGTAGTAATTTTTTGACACAAAAAAGCAACAACACAGCAAAAGGAACAACTACAAAAACGTATTTTACAAATAATTCTGAATGAGTCTGCATCGTAACGCTACTTGATTCATCCGGTCTATATCTATAACAATGGTGTTAGTGGTATGATACACAGAAATACCAGTTATTGTCATATCGTTTTGAAATTTATCAGGCTCGGCTAGCGTCGCCGTTATTTTTTATCCCAAGCCTGCCTGATATATGATAACCGATGGGGCAGTAAACTGTTATCCTGAATAACGTCACAGCCGGCGATAAAGACACCCCTGTATTTCTCATAGTCAGTAGTCACAAACATTGTTTCAAACAGTTTGATAATAAATTCAAAACACATATAATAATGTTTTTGTATTGTCAATAACAATTCAACATTTTAAGGACCGATGGACACCATTAATGAATCAGGAAATCGCTGTCAGCAAACAGCTCGCCACCGTTTGTTACTTTTTTGGGGACTTTAGACCCGCCATGAACTGGTTGTACTGCTCATGCGACAGACTGCCATCTTTTAGGGCCGCATTGATCTGGCTCCACCAACTTTTCATGTTTTGTTCCGTCACGTGACCGTTGTACATCTGTTCATGGATCGACGCAAACAGCTGCTCCACGTCTTGGCTTTTCTTGAACAACGATTTCAGGGTTAACGCCAAGACCCCGTCATCGCCACGACGATGTCCCGTGACGTCACCGTGGTTGGCGTCATCGTGATGTGCTGTGACATGCATAAATATTGTTTTCAAAACGTATGCATAAAATGGTTACAAACGCTAATACAATGTAAGACGATACGCGATATTAAATGTAAATTTATAATGATTAAACACGTAAGTTTTACTTGGAATGTACACCAATATTTTATCAATTTTTAATATGTCCATATATAAATGTTCATGCTTCACTCTTGTTTTGCTGAACTCTGCACTCACGTTTTCGATGATATAAATATTACATGGATAAACTTTGTTTCACAGCAAACATGTTTTCATATACATTTTAAAATTGTTGTACATACATTCAAAATATTCACGACCATCTAATGAAAAAATACACACAAAATATATAAAATATAAACTATTAACACACATACCGTCATTTATATGGAATCCATGAGCTCCTATTACTAGAAGTGAAATAACAATAAATATGGGTACATCCATTTCAAATTTGTATCGCAATTTAGTTAAACATGCGCGCTGTTAGAAATATGTCCCTGTAAACGAAATTCGAGAACGCACAACGAGGTTTCTCAAGGGGGGAAATCTCAAAATTGTGCATGCATTACTACACGAATACCTCGTGCCCAATGTGAGGAATGTGTCATGGTGAACCAAAACCGAGACTGCAAAACGAGGTTTTCGAGGTTGAACTCTAAGAAACATACAGGCGGGAATAAATACACGAGTAATGCGTGGAGTACATTTTATAAACACATTTAGGACTGTAAACTCGTGAGTATTTGCAAAAAAAAAAATATGTGCAGAAAAAAGTTCAAGTAATCTTTTCCACATTCAAGTTTTGGGAACCGCCTCAAGGCGCCGTGTACACTCAGCCGTTCTTGTGGCATTTGTCATTGCAAACCAATGTCTAGGGGAGCAAAAATTCCTTACTACTTGTTTGACTCACTAGGTTTTAATATTGGAATGAAAACACAGTGGCAAGTATATGAGCGGACTTATTTGACCAACAACACACGTATATTTCACTTTGAAATAGTTATAATAGTCACTTTTGTATTAATTTGACGTCCGACGTTTGGACCGGAAAAAAAAAGAAAAAAACATGTCGTTTGTTCTGCGAATGTTTCAAATCTAGATCGTTTCAATCAGTATTGATTTTTTTTAAGGAAAACCATTTTTTAAAGAAATGTGATATAACTGATAGCAAGATTAAAGAAAGAAGTTGAACAGCACGTTATTGATTAAAAGTATAATAATTATTACCGAAACCGAACGTAAAGTAGTCATGTACCATTCTGTTCCTCTGTTCAATCTGAAAGTACCAAATCAACCACATACTTTCAACTTCTTTACATGTTTGTTTGAAAGAAAACTCAAGTACAACAATCCTTTAAAACTCGGGGATTTGCAACTTTCAGACGGTATAATTATGACCAGTTCAATGATCTGCTACTTATATATCTGCCAGTAAGCGATGCGTCAGGGTAAGATCGGAAACAACTATTGTGACGGGATTTGCATCACTTATGGCTTCACCTAAATGAAACCGTTGAGCAACACTGCCGCGCCTTACCAGGGATCTTAGTAACGTTTTTTGTCGATGTTATTTTATTGCTGAATATGTTTGTTGTGTCCAATAGTGCCAAACTGTTTCCGGTGATAGCGATGTTGCATAGATCAGTATCATCTTTTTGTAGACATTTCATTTTGTCATGTGTGTGAATATTGTTTACAAGTGAGTTTATACTGTTTTATGAACATAGTTATTGTGGACAATAAATAAATCAGATCAGAATATTATCAGGAATTTATTGCGTCCTTATTAAAATAACTCTTGACAGCATTCATTTAAATTGATTAATTGTCGTATTACATAAAAATGTATAGAAATATGAAAATCTAGAAGTTCAATGATACACGAGTCCCGCCGCCCGAAAGTTAAAACGCTGTCGTCGCCCCTGCAATAATCACAATCACGAAATCAAATGTGTATACAGTAATGCTCATTCAATCGCGTACTAATAGCTCGTGCATGTAGCTTTTTCGTCTGGAACACTTTATTAAATACACGGGTCGTGCTTTTGTCGTGTGTTTAAACAATACAAATGATTCAGCTATGAAATATCGCGCATAGAAATACTTTTTGTAGACACATTCATACAAACTATACACCGACCTTAATACACGTACACAACCTTGTTCAATGATAAGCTATATATAACATGTTGACAATTACTCAATGTTTTTTATACGTAGGACATGGGACGCTTCACACTAATTACATATGTTCTTATTTATGCATACATTGGTAAATATTGCGACAATAATCAATTAATGCTGTGCAAAAAAGGAAAGTTTGTCTAAGCTTCGATAGCATGACGTCAACAACTCCTTCGTTGAATGCATATGGGCAGTTTCCAATACGGCGGACAAAAATGGTGTGTTTCAAATTTAAATTGATCACGCAATCTTTAGTTGTTCATTTTAAAATACGTATTAAATATGTATNGTCAAGGTCATCCTTCAATGTCAAAGGTCAAACAAACTTTTTTGTTGTTTTTCATGCGTATCTCATCGATCTGCACATTTTGAATGGTGAAAAGGTCAAGGTCAATGATGACCTTCAAGGTCAAAGGTCAAACAAACTAAATCCAAGCACCCACAGCTCAGCGTTGGCATCCGCTCGACGGTGCATTTGTTACGAATATATATGCCCCTTAGATTTTGTAAATTTAATGTTAATTATTTTTATACCCAATGACCTTATGCTGTCAACAGTTGATATACTTTGGGACTGCCAGCTTATCACCTTTCAAACTTACGTCAGTGTATTGCGACATTTACCCGACAAAGATAATCGTAACACGTTAATAACAATGATACTTAATAACTTGTGTCCAAAGTCTTCCGCATAACGCGGTTGTTTTGGTGTTGGCTATGTTAATTATCTGCTAATGCAAATTAAGTCCGGCCACTCTCCTTTTGATGTATCTTAAGTAAGCATATTTAATCTCTATAATTGATTAACAACGCAAACTTTACATGTTTATCCCTTATAACCCTTACGTTTCAAATTGTAATGCAAACTTGATGACCTAGTGTTTTGTTTTAGAGTAAAAAACTGTTATATTATACATTAACAGCCTACCAATCACAATATATGGATACTATCTAAATTCCATATATGGGCTGAATTTGGGTCCTGTGTGGGTTCTCACAGAAGAGTGCAAAATGCAAAATAAGATATCAGAATAAATAAAAACTTCCTAGCAGTGCTGCAAACGAGTGAAGCTAGCCATGCGCATATGGGATTGCACATAAACGCACGAGCAGAATAACAGGTTACTGCTCTATCGTTATATAATATATCAGGTGAGCTTTATAATAAAACAACGGCGATACTTGCCATTTTGATCACATGATTATTAACGTTCTTGGTGTTTCGTTATAATGGCGGTCAGTGTCTACATAATTCACAACCGTTGTCTTGTGATAATAATTGTTATGTTAGTAAATAGATCGCTGTTCCAAGTTTTAACCCATGAAGATGTTTACAACGTGTATCTGCCCCGCGTAATCAGGAATGCTGATCACTTGTCTTAATTTAGTCATAAGAAATTTGAATTGATTGAGGGAAACAGTTTGGCTTGAAACCTTTTGACCGTCAGAAATTAGGTTTTGATTCCCAACGTTCTATTTAGATACTTTGGGCCGTTTTCCATCATTTTGCAATCGCCATCAACTAGTATGTTTAAAATAAAGTAAGCCAATGTACGTATATTAATATAAATGCTAGCAAACATAATACCATTGCAATCGAACAAATGTATTAACCAGTTCTTAATTTTTTACATGAGATGGATAAATAAATTAACAACTTGTCATTTTATACAAACCTGAGGACAAGTTTATACCGTTTTTATATGCATTAAAGTGATAATAGACGCATCTAACAGTATAAAGGTGTCTATTGCAACCGTTGTTTATCTTTGGTGTTTTCACTTCATATACACTTATATTTGTTAATGCAGCATCAACATACTAAAACAATATCCCGGAAAGAGAAAAATAATGCATTTGAATATCAACCGTACTTTCGTTTTGGACGTAAATTTGGTAAGTTTAAAATCGGGGACTATACTGTATACACTCCCGCTGAACTACGTTAGTCTGAGAGATGCGTCGATGTTCACGGTCCAGGTTTTCCCGCAGGCAATAATAGCATACACATGGGCATCACATGTTTGTAAAAGAGTGAACTTGATACAAATCATTGAAAATAATCAACGTGACAGAAACTGCAAGTCAGAAACAACGAATTATTTGGATTTTCTATGTTTTGAGCTTGAACTTCTTTCTGTTATCATGATTTCACTCTAGAAAATGTCTCGATAGCTTAGGTAGCGAGTAAAGAAACATAAAGAAATGAAAATAAATGCCATATCCCGTTTTACGTGTAAGTTTAAATAAAGAATTTACATATGTTAACGCGTGTGTATGTCTATAACTGTCAAGACGCTGTAAACGTTGTAGTCATGACGCCGAAACGTAGTTCAGCGGAAGTGATATAATCGGCAGTTCCGCTCGGCTTAACTTAGATGACTGACCTGTCATGTAAAATATTGAATATAATATATATATATATTTTTTTTTATAAACAACTGGAAGCAAGATGAGTTGCAGATATTTGGTCACATTTTAACTAACTCTTTTGACCTGTTTATTCCTTTCAGCTCAATTCAACAGTGAAAAAATGCGTCTAATATCACTTTAACGACTTTTGTTAATACAGAAGAATATTTGGCATATTGTAAAGCATAGGCCTACGTGTGAATTTGCATTTATACTTTGGCTGGATTAAATATATTTATAATCAAACATTAACTAGCTTTAGAGAGTTGTTCGATGTAACATTGTACTTAATTACAACGTATGCGAAACTTTCAGAAAACGTAAAGCATAAAGTGCAATCCTACTTTCTTTTTGTCGAAACTGTGTCAATTTGCCAATCACTGTTGACAAGCGCCGAAAATATTAAACGAACAGAAGCAACACTCGTGATGCCATGTCGGCCTCGTTGTCCCTATGTTCTGACATGAGATGGGAAAAGCCGTACGACTATATTCAGTAGAAAGTTGTCCTTGCATAAGTGCAAGTATGGTCAGTTATGTCATCACTTTCAAATTCATTTGATTTCATAATTTAGAAATTACATGGGATTCAATAATTTATATATAATCTTAGTCACTATTGAATATGAACGTGCTCATCATGTTTATTTCAAAAAAGTATAACAACTCAAACCGAATTGTACATCTGCCGACAGCGAAAAGACACGTGAGTCAGAACATTGTTGTCCACGCGAGTGTGGCCCGATAATCATGCATAAGTGACCATGCTTGCATTCGTATCTTTGACCAATGGCAAAGGATTGTCTTAAACTATACGATCAGTCGATCTTTGTGTAGCAAACTCAAATCAAATTTTACATTTGCCGACAGCGATAACACATGTTGGTCAGAACATTGCTGTCCACGTTAGTCTGGTCCGATGATCATGCATAAGTGACCATGGTTAAATTCTTATCTTAAGCCAATGGCAAAGCATTTCCTTAAACTCGACGATATCAGTCGATCTTTGTATAGCCTTGCATAGGCCAATCACATCTTATCATCGCATATATCGCAGTGTCTGTCATTGGAATATAGTTACTCGTGTTTTGAACAAAAGTATTAATTATTTGCCGCGATGAATATATTCTTCATATTTATGACAGTCGTTTTAGTAGATGTGGTAAACAGTGCAACACCAATCAATGACAATGCTGGTAAGATAAAACATATTTTTCGATATATTTTGTTGTTCACAAATGTAAACGTATGCCTTGACATAGTTTAGGGTTATTGCAATGATAACACAAAATAAAACCTATTACAATATGTAATAAAACTTCAAGCGGGCGACTTTGCAAATTAGGACTATTTTTAATAATCAACTGTACTCATATGTGTACATATCATACGTACAATTAACCACTTATTTTAGCTTTAACGTTATGCGTTTGTGTTAATAAAAAAACTTGATGAATGTGTATGGTTTCTTTGGTTTAATTGGCATTTCCGATTTTCAGCGACCAATATTAATTTGTACAAAATCAGATCTAAATTGAGTAAAAACCTAACAGTAGGCGTTGAAAATAAACATTACAAAATGTGATGACATGCTGTGAGCAAATATTTCGTTGATAACTAATGCTAGATCGCCACTTCGTAAATTGGATTTATAGTGTCTACTGTTAAAACTTTCGCAAGCAAACATATTATTCAACTGTTATTGGTGTAAAATTCGGTCATTAAAATTACCAAAATAAAGGTGCAACCTATTAAGATATATTGTAAAGGAATATTCTGGCCCTACATAGCCCAACACATTCACCCTTCAAGTAAAAATGACCATTATTCAATGAATGGTTTATTTCGTAAATGAAACATATCTAAATGCACCATTTACTGGACGATATATTTAAGTGGTCCAAATCACAGTCAGCCTAATATGGTTACAAGAGTGCTTAAGTTAATTAAATTGTAATTGTGTTTACGTTTTAAATGTCACAATACAGGCGAACTCGCCAGGGACAGCAGAGATGACGATGATGGCGATGACGACAACCATCTGGTGACACACATCTTAGACCAGGTCAAAAAAGGTCATGTGACCCAGGAGCAAATTCAGCACTGGTGGGATGCGATCAATACCGCCTTAGCTCATGGTCGCATGACCCAGGAGGAGTACAACTTCCTGATGGAAGTCCTTAAAAGCAGCGCATCCGGTTCCCATGACATTCCAGACCATTGTTGCGTGTTCGGAAAATAAAAGTACCATTTCGCAGATGAATTGTTTGTAAATTTTGTATATCCTTTTAATCATACCTATACACTGAAACCATGCAATTGTTTTGGTTACTTACGACAACTTTGTGTTGAAATCAATTAATTCAAGCAAAGCTCGATGGCACATGTGACATAATTTAACTGTATTCTCGCGGTAGCCTTTTTGTTTGCTCTTCATGTTTACGAAAATTATGTTTATATCATTTTCATAAATATTTGTGTTTCTTTTGAAGTATTGGTAGTTATAACTAAATGTCATTGAATAATGGCATTTAGGCATTCGCTATAAACAGTAGACATTAAATGAGTCAGGTTTGTAGAAAACAGCATGTTACATATACGAGAACCATTGCAAAAAGGAAACCTCTTTAACGCAGATTATGATTTCCTTTACATTGTATTTGTTTTTGCTTCTTTTTTCTTCTGGTTTAGTCAGTTATGTTTAAAAAAAAAATATAAGACGGTCTATTGTTTATTGAATAAAATGACTTACAATCATATGCATACATTTTTTCTGCATATACCAATTTAAAACTTCAATGAAAATCTGTAATGGTACTCATATCACGGTTATTTGGTCACTAGTCCCTGAACGTTTGTCCGATTGGAGACCGCTACGTTATCTCTATTCGCTTGTTCTCGTATCTGTTTCCATGTGACATACAGCAATGCTTATATTTGATTTTAATAAGGCACTAACTATTTATTGTAAGTCACTCACGTCATAAATAAATATAATAATCAATTAAAACTCTAGAGATATAAAACGGTTTTAAGAAAGAGCTTCACTGACTTTTATTCTTAAATTAAAGATCGACATTCACAAATAAAACTGAGTATATGTTATGATCAGAATTATATATTCTATCAAAAAAAAAAAAAATGACTTTTTAATTTAGCCTTCATTAAAAGGACATTATATATAAATTTTAATTTCAATCGTGCAATTCAAGGTTTCGGAAGTAGGCTAATATAAACCGATATTATCTGTGCGTGACTGCATATTTTTTTCATGGTTTATTGTGAAAATGATTAAATATAAATATTAGATTTCTGCTATTTTTCAATTTAATATGAAAACAATCTTAGCAAATTTTATTTATCTTATAAATTTATTTACTATTATCAAGGTGTAATATGTTATTAGACTTGCTTACTGACTTCCCAATCCGATTATTCATTCTTGCTGAATATAAAAAGACTGCGACCATAAGATACGTTACTTTGAGATTTCGTTAAAATGGTCTATTGAAATTCCTGGAAGCAAAGTTTTTACATATAATTTATATGCAGTAATAATATAAACAACAACAATAATAATTTTTAGTTGGGCCTAGATAGGATATTCAATTTTCACAATGTGTTAAATTTGGACTAAAAAAACACTGTTCACAATTTCACAGTTGGCTGTTTACAAAGACCAAAACTTGCACCCATTATATCGCTTGGACATAAGAACGTATTCACATGCATACTTAACTATTAACTATTTAACACATACTGTTTCAAAACCTATTTTTTCTTTTCTTTATATACAATTTATTTATGAAATAACCATTATTTTACTGACACTCTACTGGAGAATTTGCACATAACAACCATTTTCCCACATGATCTACTTTGATTATCGTTTATACTACAGTTTGTTTGATATTTGTGTAATCCTCTTATACATAAACTCACATGTTTTTACAAAATGTTATTATGTTAGTATATGAATTTCGAATAACACAAAATAAAGTTATAACTTCTTTATTTTACCTTTCCTTTGCAATAACACATGACTAGAACATAATAATGGACTAGGTTAAAAAAAAAAAACTTTTCATTAAGAACAAAATTTTAGTTGGAGAGAATGAGCCACAACATCAAAGATACGAAACTTTATGTAAATCAGGAGTGATTAATACACCAAGTGGCCTTCCTGATTTTTAGTAACTGACAGTCAATGCAAAATTATTATAAGCAATAGTGAGCAAATCCGCAACATTATTCGCAATGTTATCCAAATTCGTAAAGTTCCGCAATGTAAAGCAATTCCGCAATATTCAAATCCGCAATGTAAAGCTATTCCGCAAAGTGACTAACTATCCAGAAAAAAGCCAAATAAAAGCTGGGAGTTACCTATATCCGAGCAAAACCCATCTCCACAAAAAACTATTTTGTTTTGCAATAAACATTTTTTTGTAATAAACAGAAGGTAACCACCCAAGTATGGATTTATACTCAGCATCCTAAGACAACCGGCCACACAAAAGTTGCACCCTCAGAATTATATTAATATTGAAAATGTGAAAAAAATATGCCTACCAAAGGAGACTGTCAGCTACTTGAATTTTTCCGCCACAAGAAATTTTCGCAAGAAAATTTATCCGCCAAAAATTCAACAACACAGCAAAATGAACACAAAATTGAAAACTAATTGTTCAAGATTTTGATTTTTTCCTGAAGAGCCCACAACAGCATCTCGGTTCCGACTTGAGACAAGTGGACACCATCATTTATAAAAAAAGCCTGTTGTTACATTATCAATATCCACCATTACACTACCCAAGTCGCAACCATTAATTCCATTACTTTTCCGACTCATTTCCCTACCAAATCGATTAAGGCGGCGCCGTTTCTGATCCTCCAAACTACTAGGAGGCCAAATTAACCGAGGCAAAATATCAATCCAAATCATGCGGACATTAGGGAAAGCTGCCTTAACATATCTTAAACCCCAGCGAATGAGTCGAAAGGTAACCACCTGAGGCGTAGCCATGTCATTCCCCCAAATGGAGGAAAATGTATTTGTAAAATGAACTATACATCCCAAAAGCAACTATAATTATATTGATCTCATCGAGTATATTTTTGAATGTTTTTTGCTTTAATTGATACATGACTCGATCACGTCTGTTGTACGACTGTATCTTTGATTTCAGAAGCTGTGAGACAAGATGGCGAGAGGCGAATAGGTCTCAAAATCACGACACTTTTGGGTCATAATCCCAGCCAGAACCATCCTTTGCATCGAATATAGCTGTTAATCAAGTTGGAAATCGTGTAGTACTGTATGCTGTTTTTTAAGAAATGTACCGAACACATAAACAATAGTTTATATCGGCAACCTATAAGAGACAAACATATAACCCATATAGTCGCCCACATTTGACCTTCATGATTCCCATTTGCAAAACCCATATGAGACACATATTATGCTGTTCTTATGGGTATATTGGTATTCCTATGGATCCATATATCTTGCTTGCTGGGGTAGAGCTACATATTACAGGTTTGTATTTCCTCAAAATTTTCTTTCAAAATTAACATTTTATGCGAAAACTAGTTTATTTCTAATGACCCGACCTAAGTTTATAATACCCGTGGTGTAACACAAGAACACTTTATTCAGTTTATTTTCAGCCTTAACTATTACGTTGCGTATTTTATTGATTAATGCTTTGCCATCTCTTTAAGGTGATATAAAGGGAACATTGGTCATATTTTATTTAGCGGTCTGTATTGCGTGCGCAAGCGCCAAATATTACGTGCGCACGCGATAGCTGACCAATGAGAATACGTATCGAATAAACCATTATCAAGAAATGGACAAATGTTCTCAGTTCGCTAGAACCTAGATGAATGAAAATGCGATACGTTTCCTTGATAAATAACTAGGTATTGTGTGTACACGTCATAGCTGTCGCGTGCGCAAGTCTGAGATATCGACTGCGTACGAAACCGATGAATACTTCAAATGTCACATTTATGCAACTGTATCTTTAACATGAAATGAAATAGTCCAATCTGTGTACGTGAAAGAAATGTGGAACATAAGTAGCGAAGTACTTTAGCGGTTAAAATTGATAGCGCGTTCGCACTATACGTCCGCATTTTGCTTGCAAAAGATAGGGCAATCTGACGTATACTAAGTTTGTATATTAAGGCCAATGTCAAAGCGTTGTCTTAAACCCGACGTTATCAGTCGAGCTTTGTGTTGTTTTGCATAGTCAAATCACATCTTATCATTGCATATCTTGCCGTGTCTGTCATTGGAACATAGTTATTCGTGTTTGGGACAAAATAATTCATTATTTGCCAAAATGAATATATTCTTACTTGTTGCGACTGCAGTTATAGTTGCTATGGTATACAGTGCACCTCCAATGCGAGACAATGCCGGTAAGAGAAACATATTATTTGATATATTGTGTTGTCGTCAATCCGTGATTTAGCTCCCTATGGTAGTCTATTAAAATTATCGTACGCAAAACGTATAATTAAACTATTATTAGGTATACGGAAACTTCAAGAAAACAGATGTTCCTAAAACTGCGAAATACAAGTTCAATATATTTAATATATCTATATATACGGTATATGAATTATATGACCCTACCTAGCCAACACATATATCATTAAAGTTATATGGACCAAAAGTTCAATACATGAATACTTACTATTCTGCCAGAAATTAAACATCTCAACATTAAACATGTTGTTGCTTAATGGACGATTAATTCAAGTGTATCAAGGTTATTTGTTAAAACTCACATTCAGCCTAATATTTTCAAAAGCGTTGTAAATTAAATTGTAATTGTTATTACGTTTTCAAGGTCACAAGACAGGCGACGAAAATCATCTGGTGGCACACATCCTCGACCAGGTCCACAAAGGTCACGTGACGCAAGAGCAAATGCGGCAATGGTGGAATGAGATCAATTCCGCTTTAGCTCATGGTCGCATGACTCAGGAGGAGTACAACTTCCTATTGAACGTCCTCAAGAGCAGCGCATCCGGTTCCCATGACATTCCGTACCATTGTTGCGTGTTTGGAAAATAATACAATGGCTGCGGGCTTATGTTGCCAATGGTGTCCATCTGGAGTATTTGGCAAATATGAAGCATTGCTGTGTATTTCAGTCCATCGTAACAATTGCTTGCAATTAATTAAAATTGCTGTGTGTTCGGCAGATCGTGACCATTGTTGTTCTATTTAAATAATGCGTCTACAAAGTAAGAAAGAGTATAATTTACTTACATTAACTTTGTGTTAAAATTTGTTAATCCAATAATTGCTCGATCCCACACGTGGCATAAATGTTATTAAATCCTATTCTCACTGTTGGCTTTTGGTATCCAATTCAATATATCGACAATAAAGTAAATATCATTTTTATATACATGTGGGTTTCTTTGTAATGACTCGTAGTAAGAATGTTTACAGGAACATATTACAGCATATAAATTACATATTTGAAATACATCAACATGTATTTAGGCTTTCTATAAATTTAATAGCGCTTCTTGACTTACATGAAACATATTTAAGAAATATATTCTGCTAAGATCCTGACTTACAAAAAGGTTTAAAATTTACGTTCTTAAACAATTTTATGGACAACGAATATTGATTTGAATTTCATTTTCTTACTTTGTAAGGCGCCTATCTATCGCGAACATTTTGTATTATGAAATTGTTTGAGTATTTATTAAACACCATTTGCTTATTAATAGTTGAAGTTTATAATTCAATTCATAGTACATATAACAATTCCAATGCACTTTTTTACACATATACTTTCTTGTATAAGACATATAGGAAATAGCCATAAAATATGTAAACGAATATCAAAACTGCACACATGTATTCTTATATTTAAATTATACTACATTAGATCATATCAAATGTGTCCTCATATGGCATATTCTGAATTTAAGATTGGTTTGTTCTCCACAAATGAAATATATAATATGTTAGTATTTAATTAAGACGCACTTTCTTTACATGCATTCAACTAAAACAGTTAAAATAAGTATATTTCATTTCGTGTTTCGTGATACGTATCGATAAAAAAATGAAGTCAGACAGTGTATAACGTAATATGAAAGTGCACACTGTTTATGCTGGAATTCTTGCGTATGGAGATATAATAATTAAAGACGATGGTATATCATTATAAAACTATAAACACACTTTGGTAAGAGTATCAGGGTTAGGACAAACGGTGATAGCATTACCTACAAGAAATTAAACATATTAGTGCACATAATGCAATATGAAAAAAATATTTTAATATAATAACACACCTATACACTCTGGCAACTATAAAGGGACACGCACACAATCTATTAATTTAACGAGTTGAGTGTAACTGTTAGATCCGCTCGTTATTTCTGAGAATTGATTGCTTCGCGTACAACTTTCGGCTAGCGTCGTTACAAAAAGCAATAACGCATCCCTATAATTTTCCATTTGGCCAATGCATTAGAGGAAGCCGCAAAACCTGGTCTTGAAAGCAAGGGCTGCTTGCAGCTAAACTCGCTTTAAAAATGGGAGGGTTGCATCTTAAACCGTTATCAGAGAGTTGCCATTGTTTGCGGCATTCGATTACAGCTGGATCGGTAAATGGTTTGAAGAGCATAATATAAAATGTTAAAGTAAAATAAATAGCGTGCTAGTTGTAATTGTACGCACAATAATGTTTATACATTTAACCTTTTCTTCAAGTCGACCCATTATAAGCGAGCTTTATTTGACAAACATGTCAAGCATTTCATAATATCATTAACAATAGGAACTTCTTTGGGCTTAACATCGTATAAAGTTGTGACGTGATTGGTGAATACGAATGGTAAAAACATAAGCTGAACCGATTGACCTGAATATGTTATTTGTTTAATCTCGCCCAGCGTGATCGTTCATTAAATAAAATCTTTCGCTCAACGTGTTTTACAATATTTTCCAATACCTGTCCCAAATAACATTTCAACTGAAAGTGCACTGCCAGAATGTAGTCATTCTAAACAGTAGAGTATATAAAATTGGCTTATTATAAAACATCATTACACCAACGTTTTACAAAAGTATGTGCGATTAAATCCGATTGCGTATCCACTTATTGCGCTTCTATTGTCAATGCAATGATATTTTATGTTTATCTTGTAATGCTCTTCTTTGTGTCATAATTTTCAATGCCATTTACAAGAATATTAGAGAATTTAATTGGTCTAAATCAGGAGACAAAACATTACCTTTTTTCCAATATTACAATCAGCATAATCATTCTTTTAACACCTTAATATTTAAAGGATCAATGGACATCATCATCCGATCCAAAAGTCGTTCCCATGCAAGGTCTCGCGACTATGAACACATTTACTTTATTCTTTTTGTGGAAGTCACTTGCTGCTATTACCAGAAGTGAAAAAACGATAAATCTATCTACAGACATTTAATCAGCAAGCGCACTATTCGTTTTCGTGTGAATTTTAAACCAACTATCTTAAATAATATACAAAACATCTATAATCGGGATCTCCTGTCGGTTCGCGCAGTCTCTGACATTTCTATCACGTGATAATTGACGTTCTTGGTTATTCATTATTATGGCGGTCAGTGTCGGAACACTTCAAAACCGTTGCATTGTGATAATAATTGTTATGAAAGTGAATAGGTCAATGTTCTAAGTTTTAACCCATTAAGATGTTTACAACGAATAGCTGAACTTGTATTTGCCCCGTGTAATCAGGAATTTTGAACTCACATGCCGTGATTTAGTCATGGGAAATTTGAGTTGATTGTGAGATACAGATTGGCTTGGCACCTTTTGACCGTCAGAAATAAGGTCAACAGGTTTCCAACGTTCCATTTTTATCGGTGTCGGCAGGGCTTCAGTTGCTTTACTTTGCTGAAATTAACCTTATAAGCACGTACATATCCAACATTGATTAAAATTATATATTGATTAATATCCCATTTAATTTCACACTGGAGAAAGAAAGAGAAGTTGAAGGTCTTTCAGAAACTTGTTATACTTAAATTTTTGCAAGAACATTATATATTTTTCACAGATATCCATTATTTTGCAAACGCCATCAATAAGTATGTCTGAATGTTACTTATCAAAAGTACGTATATTAGAATAAACACAAACAAACAATACAATTATAATCGAACAAATATATTGAACCTTTCTTAGTTTTTATTAAGATGGATAATTAAATCAACATCAAGTCATTTTTGAAAAACATGAAAACAGTTATATACTGTTATTATATGCGTTAACTTCTTTTGGTATTACAGATAAAGAGTAAGCATAGTATAAAACATACTTCGACAAAGGGGTTGAACGGGGGTCAATGCGATCATAAAAAGATAGTTATAATGTTTCACATTAAATTTGAAAACATCTATACGAATTGCCAATTGAAACTTGTCGGGAATAGCATGAATGTACTGTATGATATTGATTGAATGCCAAATATGTANATATATACTTAACATAACTGGAATTAACAAAAAATGTTGTATGGGTTTAGATTCATAAATTATTGTCCCGGACACATATGCATCCGGTCAAACAATTTGAAGTTCGATCGTAGTGCTTTTGAAATCATAAGCAATTTTATCTTCCAAATAAACAACAGGCAGTCCCTAAGCTAGTTCCAGGCAGACGATCGCGCAGCGTCTTCACAAACTGGTCTAACTCCGCGGAAGAAATAGTGCCTCGGGACAAACTCTCAGAAATCTGCGACATCCAGTGCATCATGTTTTCTTGTGACACGTGACCGTGGTCGATCTGGTCTAAAATGCGGACTAAAATCGAATTCGACTCGTCGTCATCGTCCAGCGGTTCTTTGAGCTGCGTGTGCTTGCCGAAGATTTTCTGGAGATTCACAATAAATGTCTCCATGTCAAACTGACGGCCTCGGTCATCGTATTTTACTTCACCGTTATTGTCAAGCGCGTCTGCTGAAATTATAAAGTACGAATGATCATATAACTTGCAGTTTCGATTCACCTTTATAAATCTTTCACGCCGTTCCAAGAGAACGGGCACTACTTACTTTCTTAAAGTTTGAACATAATATTTTTTTCTTCTTAAACACAGAGAATGTGCATTGATATTTTGGATGGATGCGCTTTATTGTTACATTCCAACAATGTATAGCTTCACAGCGTTGTTCAATGATACATGTATATTGTAAATAATTACAAAGTATGCGACACTAAAAGCAAACTTAAATCATGAAGTAAAATCCTACCTTCTGTTTGCCGAAACTGTGTCGGACTACCAATAACCGTTGACAAGCACAGAACACATATAAAGCATAGAGTCGACAGTCTAAGTGCCATGTCGGCCTAGTTGTCCCTATGTCCAGATATGAAGTGAAGACACCAGCAAGCCGATATACAGTAGAAAGTTGTCCTTGCATAAGGACAAGTTCAGGACGGTCAACTTCGTTTAATGTCAGCATTATGAAATTAAATGGCATTGAATAATCTATATCATATCTTGGTCATAATTAATATGAACGTGTTCATCAGGTTTCTTTTAAACAAGTAGAACAACTCAAACACAGTTTAAAATCTGTCGACAGTGATAAAACATGACTGTTTGGACATTTTTGTCCACGTGAGTGTGGTATGATGATCATGCATAAGTGGTCATCCTTGCATTAACTGATCGTCTTGTGAATACACACTATATATAAAGTTTATATCTCTGGATAAGTATTTATTTAGCGTTTTAGCAGGTAATATCGGCGTTTGTGTCTTCAATGGTCTAAATGATATGTAATTTCCCTGTTAAATACCTAACATATGAAACAAATCAATAAATAAAACATACATTAATTTCTCGATCCATTGATTGATAAATTGATTGATTGTCCTACCTAAGTTTTTACAGATCCATTGATTGTTTGAACTAACAAATGCAACAATCTACTTACCCTTCGACGAAAATAGAAATTAAATCTATCTGACGTTGAATATGAAAATTACCCGATGGCACAAAGTTTAAAGAAAACATACGGTACACACAATAAGGCGAATTTTGAAAGTCCACAAAATATACAACTTAATATTTTTTGTTGAAAAGCGATGTATGGAAAATGCTTTGTATTTAAGCATTTATCCTAAACAGTACGAAAATAATGGTTTATTGGTTTAATATCAAAATATAACTTTACCCATATATCACTTCGTACAAAATTACGCTGAATCTATACAAATTATTCCAGCGTGTGGGTATGCGTCTCTAATGGCCTCTTTCGGACTAACAAGGGTTATTCTCTGGTTTCGACCTAGTGCACGCAGACCTCCCGTCGGTTGCCTGTCGGACAATTTCAAAAGTATTTATGTTAAATCGATGTAAGTATAGTGAAATCCTAATATGACATAACGACCCATACGCGCATGCGTGCTGGCTCCAGGATTCCTACACCCCAATTTCTTGTATACTATTTACTTCGCCGTTGACCTAACAAATATAAGTTTAGGTTATAATATAAAATGCGCCTATTAATCCACATTTGTTGAGGCTAACCTATTAAAATGTTATTGCAACCTCGTTAACACAGGGCATATCCGGGCGACTGTACCCTTACGAAGCGCTCGATGTATCACCACTTCACTTTACCCATAGTCTCGACGACCGTTGGAGCACCACAATTGACCTGGCAATCAAGTTTCTCCATTCCTCACGTCTTTTGGACAGTCTTACTTCGCTAAGACTTTACCCTATCCGTTTTAAGACGTTATCTTCCCGGTATCCGGACGAACGGCACCCGGACAATCGGCACCCTGCATTCCCGGACAATCGGCACCTCGTAAATTTGTCGACCAGGACAATTGGCACCCGATTTTATTGTAAACCCGAACAATCGGCACCCGATTATAGGCGATTGATAAAGCCCGTTAGAACCTTGTTGAAATAATTAGAATACTCCGTTAATTGGTTTGGAAAAAGAGATGATTAATAAATCCCATCAACACACTGTTTTATCATACTTATTTAAATATGGATTTATTAAAGTAATCTGATTATTGGTTTAATAACACCTGTAAACAATTTACATATATCATAGATAATAAAAGCATTCCTTTAATTCCCCAAAACAACAAACTTCGAATGATATTAAGTGTGGAATCATTTCATAACGAAAAAAGACAATTCATCACTATACGTAAGGGTGTACGAAGGTTGTGTTACGACAACTAAATGTATACTCAACAGTAGTCTTTTTTCAAACCAATTAGCGGATAGATTAATCAGTACGATAAAGTCCAACAAGGTGTAGACTGGCTTTGTAAATCGCCACCTTTCAAAGATTTATTTTCGCAGCAAAGTCAAATCAAGTCAAATGTCTTTATTGGTCATAGCCTTAAATCGGGTGCCATTTGTCCGGGTTTACAATTTAATCGGGTGCCGATTGTTCTGGTCGACACATTTTAGAGGTGCCGCTAGACCGGGAATGCAAAACAAAACGTAGTGTCCTGTTGCCGTATGTCCTACAATCTATCTTCCCTTCGTTTCCCTTTTCTGCCTCTCTTCCTCCCTCCTGGAACTATGCCTTTTTATACTGTCTTTGCAAGCCCTGATGGCCGAGAGACATGCCCACTTAGTTTCATTCTCTTCGAAGTGGTCTGGGCTTAAGCATGTGCGTGAAATGACGTCAAAGATAAGCCTGTTCTGTCCGCACAAGGTAATACGAGACGACATTCACATATGTTATTGTTTTCTTAGTTTAAGGAAAGTCTCGTTTTAGCAAAAATCCAGTTTATGCGGAAAGTGTCGTCCTGTGATTATCTGACACGACACTTTAAGCACATGCATTAGATTCCATTTTCTCAGAGCGAGGCCAATTAATACAAAAAACATGTGATTATTAAGATCATTTCCCATAAAGAAAAATATAGCATCTATTTTCCTGATTCCGGTATTAGCCGTTTTGCCATTGCATGTCTAGCTTTTAGATATAACTGCAATTTACATATCAAGGTTAATTTACTGTATTAGATGTAAGAATATCACAGAATACCATAGCAGCAAATCATGAAAATCAGGAGGAAAGCTATCTTTATGTTGTTCTATAATTATAAATATCTATACATATTTCAGTAAAATACATAACGTTGATAATAAAACTTAAATAAAATGCATGCATAAATAATGTTTAATTATAGCCAATAAGTGCACTGAATAAAGATGATATACAATTATTGGAATTCACTTCCGAATATGTTTGTGCAAGGGACTCTACTGTACAACAGAAATTAAGCGCGTTAAGTACGTCTTATTTGCGATGAAACATGATAGAAGATCGAATCACTACGAGTTTATATTGACTACGAGCTAATAGTGTAGGAGGAGATAGTGGCCAAAGGTTTTACTAAAGCCATATAAGGAAAACTGCCTCGCCCCCACCCCAACCCCCATTGGAAACTATCTCCTCCTACACTACTAGCTCTAGAACCTTGAAACTTACACACATGGAAGCTATGAGCATATGTGCGACGGTGCACTATTTGGAATTTTGACCTGACCTCTGTGTCAAAAGTAATGGGGTTGAGGTGGTGCCGGGTCAGACATTTTCACTCATTTTACCCCATTTTACCCCCATAACTTTTGACCCATGGGTCAGATCAAAATTCCGTCACCGTCAACGTCGCACATATGCTCATAGGTACCATGTGTGTAAGTTTCAAGGTTATAGTGCTAATAGTGTAGGAGGAAATAGTGGCCAGGACGGACAGACAGCGGAGATCAATACAATATCCCCACGCTTTAAAAGCACGGGGATAATAAATACATTATAGTTCATTACATACTGCATAGGTGCAAAGTGTACCAACTTGAAGGCTTATACGTAAACTAGTATAACACTACACACAATGTTACAGATATGGTAGTAATTGTCAGTTACGATATAATTCATAGAGAAGTGCTAACAATATAAATTGTATTTAACAGAAAACAACATACCCTTTCTCACTAGACCAAACGGCATAGAATGGATGCTGGAACACCAGATGATTTCAAAAGTGCATACCACTGTACTTTACTCTTAATAATTAAGCATGAAATAAAATTAAATCGTGATGTTTCTAGCATCTGATTATCTGATAACATGCTGTCTGTTATGTAAACCGATAAATATAACACGATAGTCTAAACACTATGCCCAATGGGCCATACTTAGCATAAACAAATTCTTATATAAGTCGCTTAACCCATTAATATGGCAAAATTGGCTAAACAACGTGCCTGATGGGCAATAGTTTACATACAACAATGCGTTTATCTATCGCTTTCTCGCTTGAACTACTTAATAAAAGGAAAATCGCTCTCGGTTGTTGACTTTCAAATTCGTTAATTAGCAGGTTAAACGCATTATTTTGTGGTTGCATAATTAAATGTCGATACGATGATTTTCCGTAGGCGCATTTTTTGTTTCATTGTGTAAGCTGTTACGCCATTCAGTATTAAAATTAATCGCTTTTTTAACACCTGATTTAGTTGCGTTGGGCTAGTGGGCAAACACACTTATGTAAACTGCAAAACGCGAATGCTTTTTCGTGTTACATTAGCTTTTAGGTATTTCTTTACAGTCGTTTGCTAGTCTCAATTTAGTATTATAACTTGAGAATAAAAATAATCCCAAGAAGTAAATAACTTTCGGTTCATATAATTAATGTGGTGGTAAGAAATAAAGGTGCATAGGTAAAACACTTTCTGTAAGCATGGAATTGTTTGTATACCAAACTAGATTTATCGCTCATAAATTGAACATAAATCGTAGCCGTTTTCCTAGATAAGCATTCGGCTATATATGCAACAATGTCTAAATATCTAGAACAAAATCATCATAAATAAGTCGCGGCGTAATCTTCTCGAAATTGTTATCTGTACAAATGCGTTAAAATTTATACCGGCCTTTCACTTTGAGGACATTATTTTTACGCGTATAGCTAGACATATTAAAAACATATAGGACCCAATGAAACAAGTTCTTATTTCTATACAGAAAATATATTCTATGTTTTTCTTACACTATTCTAAGAGAATTGCCGTCGGGTCACATTACAGTTGACAGACAGACAGACAGACAGACAGACAGACAGACAGACAGACAGACAGACAGACAGACAGACAGACAGACAGGCAGGCAGGCAGACAGACAGACAGACAGACAGCGGGACAGTTAATGGATCAATAGATCTGTCTGTCTGTCTTTCTGTCTGTCTGTCTGTCTGTCTGTCTGTCTGTCTGTCTGTCTGTATGTTTGTCTGTCTGTATGTCTGTCTGTCTGTCTGTTTGTCTGTCTGTTTATTCGTCTGTCTGTCTGTCCAATGGTTGTTGCAGTAGCAGCGGTGTTGTTTGCTGTTAATTGGTTTGAAACCTCGAAGAAGCGTTTGTGGCCAAATAAGCCGTATTTGGATGTAGCGTCGTACGAAATTGCAATTATGGCCGTGATGTTGAACATGATTGCGACTGTCAAAGTTGCTGAATTTAATTTAATAAACTTCAAAGCACTTATGACCGCTTTGCCAATTAAAAAAAAACGATGCTCTCTGAATTTGAAATCTACATCGAAACAAAACAGTCAAAAACAGTTCGTTTGGACACCGAGCATATATGTGTTTGTAAAAAAAATGAATCGAAATAATGTTTGCACTTTTGTAAGTTGTAACACAATTATATTTTGGTGTAAACATGTCAAACAATATTATTCAGTAGCTCATGTGATTTATACCAGAGTAACCATAATGCTTTGGTGTTGTATATTTAATTTTATCTTTACGTGGAAAATAATATTACTCGAGGACATACATTTAGGTGCGCGTCAGACAAATAAAACCTTATCCAATCAAATCAATCCATCAAGTTAAAAAATACATACTTTCTTATTTCGCCACGCCTCATCACGTGTTCATAAAACTTGCCTATATAATTATTTGTAACACTGTCGCTCTTCATTCTCGACCAGACAATTCAACAGGATAATTTCGCAAGTACTACCATGAAATTTGTTTCAACGGCGCTAGTTTTTGCCCTTTGGGTATGCTTTGCAATAGGACACATTTTGTTTCCGGGACCGTCGGACCAAACAGCGTTGCGAAATTCGCGTCCCGTCTTCGGTAAGTAATTACAATTATTCTCATTATATGCTTTGGAAAGAATTTTAAAATTCTAAAATATAGAACAACGTTGTGTTAATTGTTCACTTACTTTTACAAAAGTAGGAAGTAATATAAGTACCGGTCGCTGGAATATTTAAACAAATAATCGAGCGTTACAATTTACCTTTACATTGCTTTTCATTTTAAATATATATTAAATGTATTAATTCGTTTCCTCGACATTTCATTCTAGCAAATCAATCACTGATCATGACACTACACATTGACGGAAACATATGTGTCGTGTTGTGAGAAAACTGGGCATAATGCTTGTGCGTAAATTGTCATCCCAGATTAGCCTGTGCAGTCCGCACAGGCTATTAAGGGATGACAATTTCCGCTTTTATTGAATTTTCGTTTAAATTATGTCTCTCCTTAGCGAAAATCCAGTTTAGGCGGAAAGTGTCGTCCCTGATTAACCTGTGCGGACTGCACAGGCTAATCTGGAATGAAAGTTTACGCACATGCATTTTGCCCAGTTTTCTCAGAACGCGACTCATATTACAGTAGTAAATTACGATGTGTTGATTGTTTTGTTGCTCTCGATATTTATCGAATTATTTGATCACCGTTATGTGATTAGTTTAGGGCTATATCCTTAAATAAATATACACTTACACACCAACGAAAACAGTTATGTTGAAGCTCTGGCTTCACAATACGCGATTGTTCGATGTTTAGCATTCAAAACAATGTGTTAATTAAACAATAATACGACAACAACTTTATCTTTAGTTTGAATTATATCATTGCAAAAACCAGCAACAATATATATATATGAGTTATGTACGAAAATGAGACGTAAATAAAATATCCGTCTCTCTGTCTATCTGTCTATCTGTCTGTCTGTCTGCAACATGCAAAACATAAATTTTCACAATTGCATTTTAGTTGCGAGATAATTTGCACTTTATTTGTTGTTGAATTAATCAAACAAACTGTCTGTATATTTAAACCGATGACATTTCATTGGTCTGAATTTATATTTGAACTCTAAATTGAAATTATTTCGTTCTGCTCTTTTCCATAGCAAATAAACAATATTATTGTACAATAAGCGTTTTAAATCGTGTGAAATATATCAACTTCAAGTCTTTCATGTCTTAATTTAATTGTATAAATGTGTTTGAAAACATTTTAATCTGACTAACTCTAAATTATCTAATCACATGTTTTTTTTTTCCTGCTCGTGTAAGACATACAGTCGTGCTTTATGCATATACATTTTAGAGTTATTCTCGAAGAACGGTTATTAAGTCGCTGCTGCAACAATAACTTTAATGAAGGGTTTCATTATATACTACTTATTACATGGGTCTTGTTGCTAGTTTGTTTTATGACAAAGTTAACATAGTTAATAAACACAAAGATAGTAAATATACATGCAAAATGGTGCTACTTTCATTACTTTTATCAACGCATTAGTCAAATAATTTGTGTCAACATCGCAAACTGGTAACAGTGTTTACTTTGTGGGATGTTAGTCATTTAAGCTATATTATTGGGTTTTACGGATATACTACGTTTTTCTTTATTCTCTTTTAAGTGGATTGCTGCCTCGGTCGCAAATTATTGTGTAAACGCCCGCCTGTGCCTTGGGTCACGAACCGGCTATTGAGGCCGAAACTATTACAACCGTCACTGGTATGCGACGGGACTAAGGACTGCCCACTAGGCGAGGACGAGGTTTGCATCAAGTGTAAGTTACATGGTTTGATCTTCCAAATTATAGTTCAGTTGAACGAGAGGTTATTTAAAATACATTTAATGCAGAAACTTTAAGATGAATATGTGAATAGTTCAAATAAGGGCACGTGGCTTTAGGGTTTTTAACCCAAGTCCATGCATGTGTATGTTTTTCCTTGCTTCCATCTGTCCGTCTGTCCATCTGTCCGTCTGTCCGTCTGTCCACCTCCACTTTCTCACAACGTTCAAGAGCTGATTGATGAAACTTGGTATGGGATAGACAGCCATATGTAGACGTGATTGAAGTTCCTTTGTCAGACACAAACTGTGGGTTCTGTGATAATTATAACTTATATTTTGATCCTGCGATAACCCAAACGAATGTTAGATAGATAAATAAAACAGTGTATGTGGATTGAGGTCAATATAAGAAATATACGCGTAATTTCAGTATGTTTCGTACGTTTAACTGTTTGTCCTTTTGTCTGTCAACACAATTTGGATATTTAAGTAACTCAAAAAGCACGTAAGCTAAACTAATAAAACTAAGTTTATATATAGACAAACAAAAGGACTAAAGTTAAACTAATGAAACTTGTTGTTGGATTAAGGGCCATTTGGGACATATTCACGTTATTTCGTTGTTGTTTTTTCCGTCAGACAAAAATTGCTATAATTCCAGAACTATTAAAACGGTAAAATCTGGATCACTGGACAAATAAAATGGTTAAGAAGCTAGATTGATTCAACTTTACATGTGGATAGAGAAATGCATCCGAAAAATTCATGTAATTACAGTTGTTTGTCAGAAAAAAAATGTTTAAGCTATGTGCTTACGAAAAAGTTAAAACTAAAATCTGGATCCTGTGACATCACCAAAAGTACTTAAGCTCAATTAATAAAACTCGGTAGGTGGATAGAGGTCAATTGAAGGGAATATGAAATTAATTGCCGTTCTGTCTCTTTGTCCGATTATGAGATAATTAAAATAGTACTTAACCCATTTATGCCTAGCGTCTAGAAAAAAGGCCTTGGCCAACAGCGTAGATCCAGATGAGACGCCGCATGTTGCGGCGTCTCATGAGGGTCTGCGCTGTTTGCTTAAAGGAATTTCTGTAAGAAATATTCTTAATATAGAAATAAATATACTTGACATCCCATATTTTTTTTAATAAATTGATCCAATTAAGAAGGATGGGAGAGTCCACTGGGCATAAATGGATTAACAAAGCTCCGATGTTGATTAAGGGTAATGCGGTGAATAACTAAAAATGTATTCAGCTGTGTTAATGACACGCATTATAAGCATAGGCGTCCAGATGGTTAATAAGTTTATTCATTTGTTTATTTATTTGGAAAAATAGAAAGACCACATCTTCATATTTTTTATACTTCTTTCTGTATCACAATTCCATTGCCTATCAGAAACATTCTCTGGGACAAATTCTTATTGCATGATCCGTTCCATTAACAGTTTATCTCATAAAAGTTCAAAACACCTTGGCCTTTTCTCTAAGCTGACATTTTTTTTTTATTGTTAAATCGTCTGTTTAAACATTTTCCCAATGCAATTTCCATTTTTATCGAATTTTTTAAAGCCCGAGGTGTGTATAAGTGTATTTCCAAGTTTATGATGCCCTTCCGCGAATTAATTGTGTAAGCGGAGTTAGCCCAGGCGATCCTTCCGTATACAGTTACCAGACTCAGCAAAGTCGGGGACGAATAGTGCAACATAGCTGCAGTTGTTCAGCTATTTTGAGTTGTTACTGAAAGACAATAAATGTTTGTGTAGTCTAATGCAGTGTGGGGAAGCTGGGGACCTTGGAAGTAATCCAAATTCATTCCGGTTTGGTGACCACCAGCCAAAGTCACATGCTTTCGGGAACGGTTATTGAACCTTGGTCGCAGAGGTGAAAAGCGCGCGTACAAACTTCCTCGCTAACCTTTACTTCACCAGTTTCCCTTATATTTGGACAATTATAAGTATTTCGAGGTACAAGCGTACATGGAGGATACCGGATAGCACATCGTTGACGTGTTTGTTAAACGTAAATGTAATTGTACAACATTCAATCATAAAAGTCAGAATCTGCCATGTTTTTAGCAATTTAGATTTATAATGTTACTTGAATCATTTAGTCGATGAAATAACAATTTTCTTTGTAGGCGAAGTGCCCCCACAAGTTCAATCGGGCTATCGAGTTGACGGCATAACCTTTTTTCCCGTTGGAACCGTTTCGACTTATGCCTGCCTTCCCGGATTCGTAATGCGGGACGTCACACACGTTACTTGCGACTACAGGGGATTGTGGTCAAAGGCTCCTGTTTGCGATAAACGTAATATAACATTATGGTTATAAATATGTATTTTTTAATATGATTACAAAAATGTATTTTGTATTATGTAACGTCACATTGTCTGCATTACAATGTATTACGTGGCACTTTAAATGTAGATGTTTTGTCATTTACCTAAAAAATCTTATTCGTTTTCCGCGATGAGATGACTTTCACTGTCACCAATAAGAACTCAGCAGGATTTCCATATACATTCAATTAAATAAAAAAACAAAATGTATAATTTGTTAAATTTTAAAGTGCATAGAACAGATTGTCAACATTTTCGGATAATGATAATCATGCAATCAAATTCGGATTAAAGTTTAGTTAAGGCGCATACCACTTACAACGTATCACTCATGAACATATTCACTTTATTTTGTGGGTTTGTTTCTGCCAAATGTTAGAATAATTAATAGATTTTTTAAGGCTCCACAAAGCAGTCCTTTTTCTTAATTGGCGTGTTTATAAATTGCTATTGTTATCAAATGCAATGGCATAAACATGCAATGATAACGAAACGTCAGGAATCCAGTTTTTTTATATTTTAGTATGCGACGTTTTACCGAGTGTAGGAAATGGACGTGTTAGTGCAGGTGAACCGCTTACTTCTGGGGACACAGTTATAGTTAACTGTAACGATGGTTTCATACAGCGGGGAAATAACTTCCTCGCATGCGCTGCTAATGGGTCATGGACCGGAACTCCTGCTTGCGTGCGCAGTGAGTTTACTTATAATTATTTATATGCTTTGTCAATTTAGGAAATCACAATCAAATATTTGTTTGGATTTCTGATAATATCGAAACATTTACGAAACAGTAACGGATTGAAAATATACCGATATGGGATATCGTTCATCTTACTCAATTTAATAGCACTAAACGATATAGTACCAAAGGATACCAGACCGACCTCCTGTGTATCGTGAGGATGTTTCGTCGCTCTCTTCATTATTAAGGAGAGGACGTTGTTTGTTTGTCAACATCATCTAATTGTCGTCCGATTCAAACTAACTGAAGAGAAAGAACACCGTTACGCTGAACGACATCAAGAAGCAAGAAAAAGCTACTCTCTCGAACAAGTTCGATGACCTAGATGAGCTGCTTGGAGAATGGCCTCAACTCAACAATGTCAAAGATACAAACCTGGTTCTTACTCGGCGTGTAATTACACAGCTATTTTTTTTGTCTAACTCACGTCCACTGCTGATGGGTCTTCGGCAAAAACTACTGCGCAATAAGTTTATAAAGAATGCGTTTTTTCAGTGTCCATTGATACACTTTTATTGAATATGTCTTGGATTTGCTTTTACTTCCTATTTATTTATGAAACGCTATGAATTGATAACCATTGGATAAGATCAATCAAACATCAAACGAGTTATGCTGAAAACAAATGATTCTAGTGAACGTCTTGACACATAGTTGATCTAATCTAGCCTTATGGTGTACTGTTCAAGAAGCAAAAATCTTCAGATCGCGGTCGAATATAACGGATGGCCAGACAAAATCACCAACATCATGAGGAAATCCTATGAAGGGATGACCTTCAGAATCGTTTAAGGCAGACAGCTCACCGACGCTTTCAAATTGAGAACCGGAATGAGGCTGCTCACTATCACCATTCCTGTTGGCTACAGACTGGGTCTTGACGACCTTGACGGACAAGAAGCGAAATGAAATCCAGTACACACTAAGGTAGCAGTTGGACGACCTCAACTTTGCCGAACATCTGGCTCTTCTCGCTCTCATCCAGCAACAAATGCAGGAACATAAGGAAGAACAATGTATTCAAGACAAACGCATTCAACGACCCACCAATCACATCTCAAGGTGAGGCGCGGGATGAGCTGGAAAGCTTCACCTATCTCGCAAGCATCCTGGACACCAATGGTGGAACGGATGCAGACGTCAGAACCCACATCAGCTAAGCAATTGCAACTTTCCATTAGCTGAAGCGCTTCTGAGGATCCAGCGAGATAGGCATATCCAGAAAGATCAGGCTCCTCAATACCATCGTGATGCCAATACTTCTCTTTAAAGCAGAGACCCGGAGAACCACTGAAATTGCCATAACGAAATGCCATTTTCATAAAAACTACTTCAGCAAGACGTTCCAGATCAGTAAAAAAGAATTATGGAGAAGACAAAAGCAGCAGCCCGTTATAAAAGAGATCCTTAACAGACGATGGCTTTGTAAAGGCCACATCGTTCGCAAGCATGCACCCAATACGACAAGCCAATCTCAAACCTGGAACCAACAAGAATAGAGCGGTCTAGAAACACCCGGGGCCGAGACCTGGATGCAGATGCCAAGCAGATGGGTAAGACGTGGGCACAGCTGGAGATATTCACCTATACCTGAGACGCCTGAAAGATGTCGAGATATAATACAATTATTTTGGCAGAGAATTGTTTTAATTATGTTGATCTGTTACTGCTTCCTATGGTTGGTTATGCTCATTAAAGGATGTATATTTACAACGAATATTGAATGTGGGCTTTAACTGAAACTCTAGATGGTTTCTTCTATGCCATTTTGTTTTAAGTGTGCGACCCTTTTGATTTGGTTTATACTGTATTAAGACAATTCCATGCGCAACATCTTCGCTGGGCGTCTATAATAGACTTGCTGCCAATATAGCATAAAACGGTATATAGCTAAGGGCGATTATTGAGGTCCGGTCAAGTGCTTCCGTTTATTAATTTGAATAATACACCTCATAGTATTTTTAACGTCACTTACGTTTATTACAAAACCAGCTTTCAGTACTTTTTTTTATCAAACTGAATACGCAGTTGTTGACGTATCTCGTGTGACTTAGTTTCTGTGACGAAACACATCAGTTTCGACCTGATTGGTTTGCATATCACTTAACTAACACGTATTACTCATGCACATATTCACTTCATTATGTGGGTTTGTTTCTTCCAAAAGTAAGCAATAAGTGCGAACTTTTGAATGCTCCACAAAGCAGTCCTATTTCTAAATCGGCGTGTTAATTGACTTCTATTGTTATCAAATACAATCACACAAACATGCATTGATCACGAAACGTCAAGTATCCAGTATTTGTTTTAATTATTTTAGTATGCGACGGTTTGCCGAGTGCAGCAAATGGAACTGTGAGAGCTGGTGAACCTTATACTCCTGGAGACACCGTTATAGTTTCCTGTAACGATGGTTTCCTACCGCTGGGAAACAACTTCTTTAAGTGCGCTGATAACGGGTCTTGGATCGGAACTCCTGCTTGCGTGCGCCGTAAGTTTACAAAGAATTCTTTATATCCTTGGTCAATTTAGGAAAAAACTATCAAATATGTGTTGGTATTTATGATAATTTCGGTACATTTTCGAAACAGTAACATATTGTAAATATGCCGATATGTGATAATGTCCATCTTACACAATGTAATACGCATGAATACACAATTGTTGACGTATCTCGTGTGACTTAGTTTCTGTGACGAAACATACCAGTTTTGGCCTGAATGGTTTGCATAGCACTTAACTAACACGTATTACTCATGCACATATTCACTTCATTATGTGAGTTTGTTTCTTCCAAAAGTAAGCAATATGTGCGGATTTTTGAAGGCTCTACATAGCAGTTCTTCTAGTACCGAGTGTAGCAAATGGAACTGTGAGTGCTGGTGAACCTCTTACTCCTGGAGACACCGTTTTAGTTTCCTGTAACGATGGTTTCCTACCGCTGGGAAACAACTTCTTGAAGTGCGCTGATAACGGGTCTTGGATCGGAACTCCTGCTTGCGTGCGCCGTAAGTTTACAAAGAATTCTTTATATGCTTTGTCACTTTAGGAAAATATAATCAAATATGTGTTGGTATTTTTGATAATGTCGATACATTTACAAAACAGTAACGGTTTGTAAATATGCCGATATGTGATATCATTAATCTTACTCAATTAAATATTACCAATCAAGCTTGTACCAAAGAACACGCAATACAACTTGTGTGTGAAAGACCTGTAACTGGAAAACCAGATCGACCTCCTGTGTATCGTGAGGAAGATGTGTCGCTCACTTCAGGTTCAAGGAAAAGATCTTGCGGTTGACCAGCATCTAATTGGCTCTGGATTTAAAATAACTGCAAAGGCAGATGAATTTAGCAAGCGAAACAACACCGTTACGCTGAACGACACCTATAAGCAAGAACAAGTAACTCGCTCGAACGAGTTCGATGACCTAGATGAGCTGCTTGGAGAATGGCTTCAAGTCAACAATGTCAATAACACAAACCTGTGTCTTAATCGTCGTGTAAATACACTGCTTATTTTTTCTAACTATTCTAACTTCATCTTCCTCAACGTGCGCTGCTGATGGGTTTTTGACCGAAACCCCTGCATGCGTGACGAAACGAGATTTGGCCTGAACGGTTACAAACGGTTGCAAATGTCTCAAAACATTGGTGTTGTTTAAATTTAATTCAGATTAATGAATGGAGGAACATCATATGGAAGTAAATAGCAAACCCCGCAAAAAGTTTTTATAATTTGAAATGTTTTTTGCTGTTTGTGTTTAATATAATTACCAGACGTGAATCAATTAAAATAAGAATACAATGAATTCCACAATATAAAAGGCCGAGTTGCCGAGTGAGTTGCGGACTATTAAAGAAAAGTAACGAGACAAAATATCGCTATACGCCTCGATTCAAATTTATTCATCGTTCCAAATGTTACACACTCAAGTAAAACACAGACGGTTTTGTTATAACTACAATTCTTGTTTCACAACTGTAAAATACCAAAAACACAAATGGCTGCCATTTTGAAATTTACAAAATGTGTAGACACCTAGTACGTGAAGCATGATTCGGCATTTATCCCCGCCGATATTGTTAATTTTAGTCTATAAACAACTCTTCTTTTTACACACTTTTTACTTACTGACATAAAAAAGTAAAGCATCTACTGGTTATTGTTGTACTCACCAAAGTTGTGTTATAACCATGTTTATTTTCGTAAAGTTTAATTTGCTTCCATGACGAGTTTAAATTCTGGACACCTTTCTTTATCGCCATTCACCTTTTACATTTTAAAACACTTGATGTAAGCAGGCAATTCTTTGTGGATAGCCATTCTTTGATCAACTGACAAATGAACGACTTATTCATCAAAGAAATTACCCTTTTAATTCAACATCGATTTCCTTCTAAAAGTTAAAAACAACTCACTGACAATTTTCTTAAATTTAATCCATCAATTGTTTAACAAAACATCGAGTTATTCGAGTACATTCGACATTTTAACGAAATCGAAAATGCAGTTTCACCAGTTTCATTCCAGTTTTATATCCCAACACTGTTATTCACATTCATAATAATATAATAATCCATCGTAAACACACACACTCTATAACTCGTGTAATGACGCAATCAAGTGATTTCGTCAGCTGTGTAGTAAAATATGGTCTTGTGAATTCAAACAGTTACGCAATCGGGTGAGTACTTTAGCCTCGTGGTTAGAGTGTCAGGCTACCACGCGAAAGTATGCATACGAAAGACCCTAGTTCAATCCCCCGTTGGATCCATTTTTTTTCAAGTTAAATCGTCTACTAGTTTTAAGTGCATTTGACCTTTAAACAGGGGTGAATGGCCAAAAAAAATTAGTCCCTATGTACATGTTCTAAAAATATATGTGGGATAAACCTTATTAAAAAATATCTGTTAAGAAAACCTTATGTTTTCTTTATAGATCCTATTATGTTCTATAAAATCATTTAGCTGTAGGATAAATCGTTATTTTCTTTCAGCAAATATGTGTTTTTATCTTATAGAAAAAAGAAGATATTATCTTGTTTATTTTGTACTTACAGATCAGTGTCCGGTATATAAACTTCCCGCTGTTGCCAACGCTACTCGTTCTGAAGCAACCGACTCGCTTACTTTCGGCTCTATGGTGACCTATACATGCAACGATGGGTTTTCTCCTCTCCCGTTTAGTAACATGAATTATACGTGTAACGAAACGGGTGAATGGACCGGAAACGCGACTTGTTCACCAAGTAAACATTATTATCTAATAACATGTATCATGCATATGCCTTTCGTTTTATTACAAGTCTATTTGCAAATGTATTTACTAATTCCATGCAACAATCACGTAAGAGATTCTGCGATTTCATTCCGTGTATTTCTCCATTACAAGTACATGTAATAATGTGAGCTTTACAAAATTATCCTGCAATTGCAACATGTCTGTTTTATTCATACACATGAACTGAATTAAATGTTCGATTTTTTATATGAAATGTCGGTTCAATAACAGGCTGTACTAACGTGGTCACCACGTCTGACGGGACGATGTGGCGCCTGTGTAACGGAAACGGGCCGGGCTTCAGTCATCACCCCAACAAAGGTCGTATCGAGGTCAAGTTCGTCAGCGAGTGGGGAACGTTGTGTGATGATAGCTTCGAAGCTGAGCCCTGGAAGGTCGGAGGTCTGAATGTGGCATGCCGAACGTTAGGTTTCAGGTCGGGTTTCGACTTTTTTGCTCAATATAACTTTTACGGATATGGAAAAAAACACTAGTATAACGGGAATGATTATTAATGTATAAGCATTCATATAACTGTAAGGCCCATACGTTATTTGTAATATATTGATGATGTCAAGGGCGCCATTTGTTTAATAACACTCATACTTCAGTTTTACGATTTGGGTTGAAATGTATATAATTAAGATTTATAATACATGAATTAATACAAGAATCAAAACATCGCAAACCTTTGTATCATAAATCGTATAGTGCCTGTAACAATCACATATTATTATAGTGGCAGTAACGGGGTGGACAGGAGGAGCGCATTTTTCGGAAAGGGAAAGGGTCACGTACATATGCTTTATGTCGCGTGCTTGGGCTCTGAGACGTTGTTGACAGATTGTCCCCATTCCGGAAATCAAACTGCAATCACATGCAGTCACGCGGAAGACCAGGGCATTGAATGCATATAAATGCACAATTTTATAACTCAATATGTGTGTTCTCGGACTTTCCTGGGATACTTTAAGAGAGAATATGTATGGTGTTAGTTGTGTTAATATTTTCGAAACAAAATCAATAAATAGTGTTATTCTTTTTTTTTTTATCAAAGATACTCAAACAATGGATGAGCATGAAATTCGATTTGTGGCAGTTTTCTTCTGGTGTAAGAGTCTACAAACCCAATAGCTGGAAAAAAAACACACTATTATGCATCGACTGTGGATCTTGGATTGGTACAACAATGTTGAACGTTACTGTCGGTATTCAAATCCGTCTCGAAAAGTTAGTTTTTTTAGTTTAATAGTTTTTGTCTCGCTTATTATTTTGATCCTTAAATCAAATGTTCTTCTATCTGCTGGTATGTGTCACTGTGAAGCATACTTCACTTACGCTCATTGGGTCATTGTCGACCTGAAATGGCCCTTAAGTCACCCGGAGGTGACTAGAAGCCGATTCTTGTCACCAACGGGTGACTAGAATCGGCTTCATGTCACCCCAGGGTAACATGAATCGGCTTGAAGTCACACTAGGGTGACATGAATCGGCTTCTAGTTAACCCGGGTGACTTCAAGCCATTTCAGGTCGACAATGACCCAATGCGCTATGCTCATTGTCGACCTGAAATGGCTTGAAGTCACCTTAGGGTGAATTCAAGCCGATTCATGTCACCGTGGGTTGACATGAAGCCGATTCTAGTCACCCGGGGATGACTAGCGTCGGCTTGAAGTCACCTCAGGGTGACATGAATCGGCTTGAAGTCACCCTAGGGTGACAAGAATCGGCTTCTATTCACCCCCGGGTGACCGAATGCGCCTCATTACGTCAAATATGTATGCACTTTCTTTCTATTTCCTACATTAAATGGCGCTTTACATGAAACAATTTTATTATTGAGGAAGTGATCATATACATGGCTTATGTGTATGAGTTGTATCGTATATTGTTTGAGTGATTGCATTAACGTTTTGCGGCAAATCAAGCTGGTCTGAAAACAGTTATAACAAGTACATGGCCTAATAATTTGAATACAAGTAAAATAATTATAAGAAAGACAGCTTATTCAGACTCATACAAAGACTTATATAAGAAGGCTAAGGACAAAATAGACCAGTTTCGCATTCCGGAATATTAGCATTATCTATTATATATCTTTTGTATGTAGCGGAAATCTAACATTAATTATTAAAAAAAAATATATACACAATTAGGTCTTGATTAACACTATGAACTTACACATAAAACAGTATCAGTCATTGTATTATCAAAGTTTCACTATTGAGAAACAATGAACTTTAGACAAGCGTTCGTTCAGTGAGACTGGAAGTCAACCTATTTCAGCCAAATATTGTCTACTTAATTATTAGATCATAATGTAACGAAAACATGTCAGCAAGGAACACATTTTAAGTAAAGATATATTTTCGCAAACATTATGAAATCGACTTAAAACATGATTTATGATTAGATAGTAATATTTGTATTCGAATCATTCAGGAATATATGTGTAGTGCACACTACTTATGAAACCCCGGAATTCCATTTTGTATCACACATAGTAAATAAAACGCGAGATATAGAGATTATTATGTGAGTTTTGGATAAAGATCAAGTGTATCATGCGCGGCTTAGAATCATGATAGCGCGAGGCTTGCCGAGTGCTACCGTGATTCGTGCCGAGCATGATAAACTTGATCTTTATCCAAAACTCACATAATATTCTATTTATCCTATACTTTCTTCCCTTTTTCATTTTAAATTATCAAATATCGCAATTTTAGACGATTTTTTCGTCCGTATTTGACAAAAACAGATTTTCAATTTTTTGGAAAAACCCACAAATGATCTAAAAATAGCGATCGTATAAAGCTGAAGTTTATACGATCGTTGTTATCCTATCGATTTTAATCTGGTAATAGGATAAAATTTATTATTATGTGGAAGTTATGAATATCTGATAGAACTAAGATATGTTTTTGTAGCTCGAGAGGCAATGATGTGTACATGTACGTTAAACATGATATGCTTCTTGCCCAAACATATCCGAACCACGGATAAACAAGTTCCCTTCTAATTGCTTGTGTTGATTAATTATGCAAACTTCAATAAAATAACATACAATCAGCTTACTTTGAAAAACGCTAGACCCATCTCAGATAAGTTACTAAACGTGGCTATGTTTCGATCGTTTCATATATTTTTTTATTAAAAACTAGGAACCGGAAACATTTCCAAATAAACCAGATTAAAAAAACTTCAACTGCGAAAAGTCTAAAGACGAATTAAACAACATTTTGTTATTTTTATTGAACAATTGATACACTTAACATTATAATGACTCTATATACAAAACCAGCTTACACACCGTCAGACTCATTATCGATTTGTGTTATCAAGGGAATTAAATCCTTAAGAACTTGATATGGGTAATGTATGAAAGGATCAATTGAATATGTACAAAATGAACATGGGCTCTAAACACTTCGTTACACTGGTAAATTATTTTGCAAACGCCATCAACACGTATTTCTGAAAGTAACCAAGCACATGTACTTATACTAGAATAAACACCAACAAACAATAAAGTACAACCGAGCCAATATATTGAACCTTTCTTAATTGTGACATGAGATGGATAATTAATCAACATGAAGTCATGTTTTTCCAAACATGAACACAATGGTTTACTGTTATTATATGCGTTAACGACTTTTGATAATACTGATGAAGAGTTGGCATATTATAAAACATACTTCGACAAAGGGGTTGAATGGGGGATAAATGCAATCATGATAAGACAGTAATAATGTTTCACATTAAATTTGAAAAAAAAAAACAAACAACAAAATACGAATTGCCAATGGACACATGTCGGGAATGGTATAAATGCATTAAATGATATTGATGAAATGCCGTATATGTACTTTGCACTATTGGAATGAACAGAAAATGTTTAATGGGGATAGATGTGTTACTCTTCGATGCATAAAGTATTTGTCCCGGTAACATGTGCATTCGGTTAAACAATTTGAAGTTCGAATTCAGTGTTTTCGTTATCATAAGCCATGTTATCTTCCAAATAAACAACAGGCATTCACTAAGCTAGTTCCAGGCAGACGATCGCGCAACCTTTTCTCAAACTGGTCTAACTTCGCGGAAGAAATAGTGCCTCGGGATAAACTCTCAAAACATCTACGCCATCCAGTTCGCCATGTTTTCTTGTGACACGTGACCTTGGTTGATCTGGTCTAAAATGCGGCCTAACATAGAATGCGTATCGTCGTCATTTTCCAGCGATCCTTTGAGTTGCGTTTGCCGAAGATTTTCCGGAGATTCACAATAAATGTCTCTATGTCAAACTGACGGCCTTGGTAATCGTCTTTTACATCGCCGTCATTGTCAAGCGCGTCTTCTGAAATTATAAAGTACACATGATCATATAATTCGCAGTTTCGTTTCACTCTTATTAATCTTTCACGCCGTTCTAAGAGAATGGGCATTAATTCCTTTCTTAAAAATGGTATATAATATTTTTCCTTCTTGTACACAGAGAATGTGCATTGATATTTTGGATGGATGCACTTTATTGATACATTCAAACAATGACTAGCTTTACAGCGTTGTTCAATGATACATGTATATTATACATAATTACGAAGTATGCGAAACTAAAAGGAAACTTAAATCATTAAGTGAAATCCTACCTTCTGTTTGCCGAAACTGTGTCGGCCTACCAATAACCGTTGACAAGCACAGAACACATATAACACACAGAGTCGACAGTCTTAGTGCCATGTCGGCTAGTTGCCCCTATGTTCAGATATGAAATGAAGACACCAGCAAGCCATATATAGTAGAAAGTTGGCCGTCTTGAACTTGTCCTTTTGCAAGGACAACTTTCTACTATATATGGCTTGCTGGTGTCTTCATTTCATATCTGGACATATGAGCGATTATCACGAATGAATAAATTATTGATGAATCCAAAACGAGGTTCGCGATATACAGTCCTACACTGGTATCTACTCTCTGCATACATGTAGCGGTCATCTAACGTTAGTTATTTAAAATAATATATAAACAATATGAACTTAAACATAAAAAGTCATTGTAATATTAAAGTGTTACTATTGAGAAACAATGAACTTTAGACAAGTGGCCGTTCAGTGAGACTGGTAGTCAACCTATTGCAGCAAACGTTGTCTACAACATTATTATATCATAATACAGCGAAAGCATGTCAGCAAGGAACACATTTTAAGCAAAGATACATTTTCTCAAACATTATTCAATTGACATAAAAATGGTTTTTAATTAGATATTTTTATTCGAATCATTCAGGAATATACTTGTAGTGCACACTACTTATGAAAATCCCGGAATTCCTTTTGTATCACACACAGTAAGTGAAACGCGAGGAATTGATTATTATGTGACAGTTATGAATATCTGATGAACACATCTACGATATGTTTTTTGTAGCAAATACAACTCGATAGGGAAATGATGTCTAAGTTGTAAATGATATGCTTATTGTCCAAACATATCCGAACCACGGGTAAACAAGTTCCCTTGTAATTGCTCGTGTTGATGGAAAAATATTGATATTTCAGAGAAAAAAAGCACACTCTGAAATCTTAATGATGTAGGAGATGAATTCCTTTTTTTTTGCTGAAATGCCCATTCTTTGAGTCAGATAGGAAAACATATATTAAGAAATATTACTTCTGCAGACCAAATATGTTAAAATATAAAGAATTACTATTAAGTTCTTCAACCATTGTATTAAAAAACACTTCCAAATTCATGCAAATACTAATGAATACAGTTTCTAGGTAATTTAATTATTTTCACGTACTTAAAAATTACTACACTAATTTACAAACATTGTTATATGTCTCTTCCATGCATATTATATAAGTTGAGTTGTGTACGCATAGTTAATTTTACTTCTCACTGCAAGAAAATGTCACACTGTGTTGTATAACATGATCATCTTTTCAAGTGCCTATGTACTACAACAATCCTATAGTTACAAGCGCTGTAATATACTACTATGATACTATTGTTGATTTAATTTTTGCAAGAAAATGTCACACTGTGTTGTATAACATGATCATCTTTTCAAGTGCCTATGCACTACAACAATCCTATAGTTACAAGTGCTGTAATATACTACTATGATACTATTGTTGATTTAATTTTTGCTCTTAAAATTATGCGCATGCATAGCATGTATTTTTAACAGTGCATCCAAGTTATAGTGTAACACACATATTAAGAACTACATGTACTTATTTTCTTTACCTTTTGTGCATTCAGCCGCCGTTTGTTTTGTTGCAATATCAAGGTTGTAATATTTTGTACCATGTTCAATTAATTTTGTTGTACAGACATCATAACTACCGTTTCGGGAGTATCCTAGCTAGACTGCTACAAATTATCAATTACATGAGAATATTAAACTCACCCCATGTACAGATCCAAATGTGGTGCCTCCGGTTAATCATTGAAGAATGTTCACAGATATATCCGGTGAATATCAAAAGATTATTCCACATGCTTAAAAAAAACTCCAAAGTTGTTAAACAAGCGTGAATCGCATATGTCAACAAAACTCTCATGTCTATTACACTGACCTGATTAACTCACGTGACCATGTTTACGTCACCCGTCAATTACTTCTCCACGCGCTTGTCAATAACCTATAGTCTGTTTCAATATTAGAGGCTACTATACATTTAAAATGTACTACGCCCAGGTAAAAGTCCAATAACTAGGTCAAAAATCAACTGGACACCCACCCCCCTTTCCAATTCCCTAAATAATTATTACCTAGGAAAATGTATGTTACTTATTTTTCTAAGTAGATCTTACCTTACCATGTCATGTGAAAATTATGTTTATATGACTATATTGTTCTGTATACTCATATGTTGCAATTGTAACTTGAGTTAAATAAAGATATGTTCTGTTCTGTTCTGATTTATTATGCAAACTTCAATAAAATAACATACAATCAGCTTACTTTGAAAAACGCCAAACCCATCTCAGATAAGTTACTAAACTTGGCTATGTTTCGATCGTTTAATATATTTTGTATTAAAAGCTAGGAACCGAAATCATTTAAAAATAAATCAGATTAAAAGACTTCGACTGCGAAACGTCTTACGACAAATTAAAGAACATTTAGTTATTTTTATTGAACAGTTAAATCACTACACATTATAATTACTCTACAATGTAAATACAAAACCAGCTTACACACCGTCAGGGGAATGTGTGAAGGGATCAATTGAATATGTACAAAATGAACATGGGCTCTGAACACTTCGGTACAATGGTCAGTGGGCTGCCAAACATTAATGACCAAACACAACTCTTCGCAACGTTTACATCCCATTGACGCTGTTCGACAAACTGGACATAGCGATTGAACTGTCTCCGATCACAGCTCGACTCTGCTGACAGGAACATACACGGGATTATAGTCAAATCGGATAGAACATTCTTTCTTGAACGAGCAGAATACATATTTGTTTGCCTTTCTATGTCACTGGTGCACATGACTAATTGTATATTAGAAAATAATCATTCAATAAAAGTGTTCTTACAAAATATCCCTCGGTGTCCTATCTGCAACTAAAGAATGCCAACAAGTAACCGCTTTGACGAATAAGCCACGGCAAGTTATCTCTGTGATTTTAATTTGCGTCATATATTTAAATTGGGTCGTTATATGAAAAATACCCACAAAACAATTGCTACAAATTTAAGTTTGACTGATCCTGGTAGAGTAGAAAGTCCTTTATAACATATCAAAAGTTTACCCAAATCGGACCCCGGGAATTTGTGTTTTTTAAGATGCCGTCCAAGATGGCCGCTAAAAACCTATAAATGATAATAGCTATGTGACTATCCAATCAAATTGATGATATCTGTGTATATACTTATTTTTTTTTGTTGGGGGGGGGGGGGCAAGGAACACATTAACAAAAAACAAAAAAAAATCGGTAGGACAATTACGCAAAACAGAAAGAAAAAATATGGCGTCTAAATGACCGCTAACATAATGACCGCAAGTGCATAACTGTTGACTCAAACGTGATGATTGTTAAGCCTACCACCATAATTTGGTGGACAGGAAATAAAATTAAGATCATAAAACACGAGAGAGGGTGAGTGTAAGGTAAGTCAACATTGGTCAGGATCTATCACTTGGTTTTAGTCGGCTGAAGAGGCTCACACGTCATACTGAGAAATGATTTCAAATTAACTCTCTAGAACCCCATGTTGCACTGAAACAAAATCACTTTCCAAGAAAAGATAGCACATATTGTTCAAGAATTGTTAGATGCTTACTGAATTGCTTTATTTGTGTCGAAGCATGCGTGTCCTGTTTGAGATTAAGCCTGTACCTGATACACATCGTGTTGAAAAGTAATCTCCCTTGATGACAAGTATGCCATTTGAATTGCATTGAAAATAGCAGACACAAATTAAATAGACATTTTCTACACATTGAAATCAAATTGGGGTAAGTAAACTTTAAATGAAGTTGTTTTGTTAAAAAAGAATGCTTATTTGTAACTGTTTACCCAGTAGTGCAAGATTTAGATTTTGTAAAATCTTAATTTCTAAACAAGTCAGATTTCAATCTCACAATTGTTGGGCGTGTTTTCATACACTATTGAACTTTCTGGGAGGCATAGGATCCCTCATGGTTTGAACCTGTCTCAAAAACATACCTAAGAATGTTTATGGAGAAAATGCAATTTTGCACATTATGACAGGGAAAGCTGTCCAGAAGGCTTTGCGGGGCCATTGTCTTTTTGGCAAGTGCCTACACAGGTCAAAATATACTAAATAGTTTCCTTATATGTTTCAATGTAAAAGCGACAACTTTGACCGAAAATAAATACAACATTTTGCACATAGAGACCCCCATAACCATACCTTTTCTTAACGGGCATTCTTAGCTGAATCGATTTAAGCAATAAAAAAGATNTCCCAAAATTTGGAAAAAAAATCCCAATTTAATTTTTTTTTTTTTTTTTTTTTTTTTAGAGAGTACAGCACTTCATGACTCGATTATTTAGTATATTGTAACCTATTAACACAGGCAGCTTATAGCCTAAATGACCCAGAAAGATCCTGAAATTCAGATACAGCTTGATCACGCCTTATAGTTGTACTCTTCCCTTCTTAGCGGCGAGACGACGCTAGAAGGTGATATATGTTCTGAGATTTTGATCAAACTCGAGAGGGTTACAGAGAAGAAGAAACATGAACTTGCCCAGACCTCAAAGACAAGCATATTTTTGCTGAATTATCAGCTTATGGTTAGCATGGCAAGGATGTTGATCGTTAACATAGACCAAATTAAACAGTTAATTAATTCTATAAACGCACATGATATTCTGATTACATCATAAACTGAGTGCAATTGTGCACAATTATGTTCAGTTCTAGAGTGAACGTTATACATACCCATCCTAGTCTTTTTAAAAACTTTATTTATTACTAGTATGCGAATTGTAATCCTCAGAAAATATAGAGCAATTATTGGTGTACGTTAAATAAAATTGAATTGTGTTTGCATTCCCTTAATTAAGAACTTTTGCCCAATTCGTTTGGCGTTTAATTTTACCGCGGCATCAATTATCGCAAGAATATATGTCACAAGTGAGCTGAGACTGCCACGCCAAAAGTAAAACAGGACTAACTAGGCCTGATCAAAAGTAAACCTTCAAATAATCTGATAATCAAATCTTTATTTTAGCTTAATATACAAACTTAACGTAAAAAAAATAGCGTACTAGTTTTAATAATACGCACGTTATTTGTTATACATTGAGCCTATTCTTCAAGTCGACGCGTTACAATCGAGCCTAATTTGACAAACACACGTCAATCATTTAATAATCTCATTAACTATACCTTTTGGACTCGTCATCGTATAAAGTTGTTACGCGATTAAACATGGTTCAGCTAATACTTTAACCAATGCTTTAACCAATAGTATTCACGTATCAAATTTAATTTAATGCTTTAAGTTCTGCAATTCACAAGCCACATGACTGCAATAGATATAACACTCAGCATCGGTGGATAAAACCTGCACTTGTTTACGCATTAGCTGAACCATTTGACCTCAATATGTTAATTATTTAATCTCGCCAAGCGTGGTCATTAATGAACCAAAATATTTCGCTCAACGTGTGTTACAACATTTTGCAATACACGTCTCTTGTAACATTTCAACTGAACCTTCAATGCCAAAATGTAGTCATTCTAAACGGTAGGGTATATTTGTTTTAACCCATTTATGCCTAGCGTCTAGAAAAAAGGCCTTGGCAAACAGCGCAGACCCAAATGAGACGCCGCATGATGCGGCGTCCTCATCTGTGTCTGCGCTGTTTGCTGAAAGGAATTTCTGTAAGACCTATTATATATATATAGAAATAAATGTACTAGACATCCCTAATTTTGGAAATAAATTGATCTAATTTAGAAGGATGGGAGAGTCCACTAGGCATACATGGGTTAAATTAGCTCTTTATGAAACTACCATACATCAACATTTCACCAAAGAACGTGCGGTGAAATCCGATTTCGTATCGACTTAAATGACGCTTCTATTGACAATGAAATGTTATTTTTATGTTTACTGTGTAATGCTCGTATTTGTGTCCTAATTTGCAACGCCATTTAAAAATAACGTCAGATAATTTAACTGAGTTTAAGTCAAGAGACAAAACATTATCTTTTTCACAATATTACAAACAGCGTTATCATACTTTTAAAGGACACAAATTCATGCTTTTGTATTGCACATATAATGGATCGATGTACATTATTTACCGATCCATAAGTCGTTCCCAGGCAAAGTCTCGCGTTAATGGACACATTTACCGTAATTTACATGGAATCCACGAGCTGCTATTACCAGAAGTGAAATTACGATAAATCTATCTACAGACATTGAATCAGCATGCGCACTCTTCGTACGAATTTCAAACTAAATATAAAGCAAAAGATAAAACATTGATTATCAGGAGCTTCCGTCGATACGCGCCCCCTCCGACATTTCAATCACGTGATAATTCACGTTCTCGATGTTGCGTTATTATTGCGGTCAGTGTCTGCACAATTCAATACCGTTGCCTTGTGATAATAATTGTAATGTTCGAACATAGGCAACCCACCTAAGTTTTAACCATTAAGATGTTCACAACATGTAGCTGAACGTGTATATGCCCCGTGTAATCAGCTATGCTGAACTAACATGCCGTGATTTAGTCACGAGGAACTTAAATTGATTGAGAGATACAGATCCGCTTGAAACCTTTCGACCGTCAACAATAAGGTCAAGAGGTTTTCAACGTTCTGTTTAGATGTTTTCCACAGTAAGCAATTATTTTGCAAACGTCATCAACACGTAGGTCTGCAAGTTACTAAGCACATGTACGTGTACGTATAAACAAACAATAACATTCAGTCGAATCAATATAGTGAACCTTTCTTATTTTTTTTTACTAAGACGGATAAGTAAATATACAGCAAGATATTTTCTACAAACATAAAAAACAATTGTATTATGTTATTATATGCGTTATATAACGATTTTTGGTAATACAGATAATGAGTTGGCATATTATAAAGCATACGTCGACAATGGGGTTGAACGGGGGTATATGCGATCATGATAAGATAGAAATAATGTTTCACATTTAATTGTAAAATATTTATACGAATTGCCAATGGAAACATGTCAGAAATGGTATGCATGTGTATTTGGTTGAACAATTTGAAGTTCGAGTCCAGTAGTTTCGAAATCATAAGCAATTTTATCTTCCAAATAAACAACAGGCAGTCCCTAAGCTAGCTCCAGGCAGACGATCGTGCAACGTTTTAACAAACTGGTCTAACTCCGCGGAAGAAATAGTGCCTCGGGACAAACTCTCAGAAATCTGCGACATCCAGTGCGCCATGTTTTCTTGTGACACGTGACCGTGGTCGATCTGGTCTAAAATGCGGCCTAAAATTGAATCCGAGTCGTCGTCATAATCCAGCGGTCCTTTGAGCTGCGTGTGCTTGCCGAAGATTTTCTGGAGATTCACAATAAATGTCCTTATGTCAAACTGACGGCCTTGGTCATCGTATTTTACTTCACCGTTAATGTCAGGCGCGTCTGCTGAAATTATTATATACGCAGTTTCGATTCACCTTTATTAATCTTTCACGCCGTTCCAAGAGAACGGGCACTACTTACTTTTTTAAAAATTTGAATATAATATTTATTTCTTCTTAAACACAGAGAATTAGCATTGATATTTTGGATGGATGCACTTTATTGTTAAATTCAAACAATGAATAGATTTACAGCGTTGTTCAATGATACATGTATATTGTAAATAATTACAAAGTATGCGAAATGAAAAGAAAATCATAAAGAGAAATCCTACCTTCTGTTTGCGGAAACTGTGTCGGACTACCAATAACCGTAAACGAGCACAGAACACATATAAAGCACAGAGTCGACAGTCTTAGAGCCATGTCGGCCTAGCTTCCCCTATGTTCAGATATGAAATGAAGACACCAGCAAGCCGATATACAGTAGAAAGTTGTCCTTGCATAAGGACAAGTTCAAGACGGTCAACTTCGTTTAATGTCACCATTATGAAATTAAATGGCATTGAATAATCTATATCATATCTTTGTCAATAATAAATATGAACGTGTTCGTCAGGTTTGTTTTAGACAAGTAGTACAACTCAGACACACTTTTAAATCTGCCGACAGCGATAAAACATGACTGTTGGGACATTGTTGTCCACGCGAGTGTGGTATTATGATCATGCATAAGTAACCATCCTTGCTTTTACTTATCGCCTTGCGAATAACAATATATAAAGTCCATATCTCTGGATAAGTATTTATTTATCGTTTAAGCAGGTTATATCGGCGTTTATATCTTTAATGTTCTATATCATATGTAATTTACCTGTTAAATACCTAACATATGATTAAATCAATAAATGAAACATACAAATAGTTCTCGATCCATCGATTGATTGATTAAGTGATTGACTTACTGAAGTTTTTACAGATGAATGAATTGTTTGAACTAACAAATGTAACAATCTACTTACCCTTCAACGAAACTAAAAATTGAATCTATTTTACGTTGAATATGAAAATTACCCGATGGTAAAAGGTTAAAAGAAATCATACGGTGCACACAACAAGACGGATTATGAATAGTCCACACAATATACAACTCAATATATTAGTTGAAAAGAAATTTATTAAAATTGCTTTTTATTTAAGCATGTGTCATAAACAGGAGACAATTAATAAATCAGGATTGTATGAAACAAGTGTACATATACGAGAACCATTGGAAAGAAAAAACCCTTTTACACGCAGACCATGATTTGCTTTACAACAATCTATGAACAATAAATATCTAATCATTCACCATTGCGTCACATTGTATTTGTTTCTTCCTATTACTTTCTGTTTTGGTCAGTTAAGCTTTTTTTTTAATAAGCTATGGAGTATGTAGATATAAATCCCATCGAATAAAATGACTCACAATCGCATGTATAGTTTTGTTCTACATATACCAATTCAAAACTTCAATGAAAATCTGTAACGGTAAACTTATTACGGTCTGTTTATCAGTGGTTCCTGAACTTTTGCCTGATTGGTGACCGGAACGTTATCTCTCTTTGTTTGACCTCGTTTATGTTTGAATGTGCCGTATAGCCTTGCGTATGAAAAAAGTATTTGATTTAAATAAAGCGCTAACTATTCAATATCAGTCAATCTCGTCATAAACATAAACAATACTCTGTTAAACACTAGAGATATAAACTGCTTTTTGAAAGTAATCATTCTATGACTCTCTTTGCCCGGATCATTTCTATCATAACTCCCTGAGAGAAGTGTAGACACATTTATAACATAATATATTAATTTTATTTTTTATAACAGACTAGGATACAAGATTAAGTTTTTCATTTTAACTTAAGATTAATACATGTGTGTATAAAGCGTGATAGGCTATTCTACACAGTGCACAATTTTCCTCGTGCCATTTCTTTCCCTTGACAAGCATCAGAGAATAATACGTTCATATACATGTTAACATTAAAATGCAGTTAAGTAGTCCTTTTCTAGCAATCTTATGATGATATATCGATTGTGTGATAGTCAGTGTGAATGTAATTTCTCTGAGTTTCCAGGTTCGGAAAATCGACTCGGAAGACCATTCAAATTATAAAGATATGAACTCATCACGACAATAGTTTCTAAATCTAAACGCCTTAACAGCATATTGTATGGGTAGAATTAAAAGAAGTGCATGTAAAACATAAATAAGAAGCACTTGTATCATCTTTAATTGGACGCCTCTCTTGAGGAAACATATATAAATACATGAAGGAAATTTTCGATAAGTTAAAGATTGACAAATATGTTATAGGGAATGAATATCGACCCGCATTCTCTAATGGGGGCTCATGGGCCGTTTATACGGTTTAATATGTTCAAAGATAAGAAAAGATTATTTTGTACATATTGTATTTATTTAATTGTTGCTTAACACATTTAGCTCGTTGTTTTTTCTGAACTATGAAAACAATAATACATTTTAAAAGTCTTCCACAGGGAAAGTCCTTATTATAAGTAAAATCCTTTCTAACAGGATAAGAAGTCAATTGCTTTCACTAACATCGCCAAAAAGTAGGGAAGGTAGGTCGGTCAAACAGTTTTTGTCGTCAACGTTTTTTTTTTTAATTATCACAGGTTTATACGAATCTACAAAGACATACAGAAACCTTCCAAATTCCTATCTAAATATATTTCTTTTTCAATTCCAGTTAATTTAGAAAATATAATTGAATGTAGATAATTTAACCGAAAAAAATGATAGTAAATGCAGTTAATTAAGCAAAATTTTATTACATTTTCTGTTTTTATTGTTTTTTTATTTTGGCGACATTTTGCATTCAGTCCTAAACGCTGACGGAAACTTAAGATTTTAGATTTCATGCCATATTTGTGAATTCGTATATGCAATAGCTAGCAAATAAATTCTTGTTGATACGGAAGCTGTCGTTGTGATTATATTCGTAACGGCTGGTGCTGAGTTGGTAGCTGTTGCTGTCAAAATCATCGTAGCTACTGCCGTTGATAAGTTTGCTATCTTAGTTACCATATTCGTATAACATACGTAATTACCCATTACTAAACAACATAGTGTGGTGATACACACACCTGATACATCGAGCTCTTTGCAAGGTCACAGTCACCTAGATATGACTTGTGTTAACGATGTTACAATAACATTTTCATAATTAAGTATCAACTAAGGTGGACAAAGAGGCGCAATTCTATGTTATAACCTCAAGTAATGTGTGTAAGGATAACGGCGAAGTAAACAAGAATATGGGGTGTAGGACCTCTGGAGCCAGTACGCATGCGCGTATGGGTAGTTATGTCATATTGCGATTGCACTACACTTACATCGATTTAACATAAATACATTTGAAATTGCTCGACAGGCAGTCAACGGGAGGTCTGCGTGCAAGCCAGAATATAACTCGTGTTGGTCTGAAAGGGGCCCCACACGCTGGAATAAATTGTATATATTCAACTCAATTTTGAAAAAAATCAAGTGATATATGGGAAAATTATATTTCGATATGACCACGAACATATTAATTACTTACATTATTAAATGACATGTATATGGTGTTTACTTATAGTACAGGAGCTCTATAGTTCCTGATTAGAGCTACTCAAAATGCTATGAAATGTAGCCTAGACTATTCTAATAATGTATAATAAAAACCAACAACTTTAGTGTAATCAAAATAAAAATTCGATTTCATAAACATTCGAGGTAACGTGATTTTTCTGAGTTTTAATCTGTAATTATACAGTTTCTTTGATGAATGATATAAATAATATACAGTATAATAAAGTAACGCACTAAATTGTAAATTATTATTGATATGAATACAAATTTACCACTTTTGCGCTTACTGTTGAGCATTTTGCATCTAGATTGTGTGCTATAATTATGAAGAGACTCGTGTTAGATAGCAAAGCAATTGCTCAATGCCAAATGTTCTGTTTCGTTACAGTAAGACAGAAAATCGTTATTGATACTAGACGGAGGGTGGGGTAATGATGCGTCCTGACAATATATCATGGAAAACATCGCTCGATTATTGAGGCCAATAAAATATCAATATAGGCATAAGTGATGGCTTCCGGGTATCTGGTAGGGAAATAGACTGTAACGAGGCAATCATGTTAGCACCAGGGTGGTTTCCATGTGAATACACTGTGGATCTAAAAGACATTGGATGTGCTAATTAAATTTCATATGTATGTGTCACTAACGTGAACGTGTTACTGATACGTGTCTTGTTTGATTGGAGATATTATTGAATGGGGTTGTCTATGTAATATTTGTCGATAATAATTTTCATTTTAATTTTCATTTAAGTGTCTTTAATACGTTTGAGACACATATCTTGTGATATAATTATCACTGGGACGGACTAGTAGTATGTGAAGATGTCTTAAATATTGATATTTGTTTCAGCTACGCCGATCAGTGCTTCAAGGTGGATATCAAACTAATTTAATTGAAATTGTGGTAGGCACATTTTTTAAAATATAATATCTGCATATGTAAATATATCACACGTTGACTTAAAACTTAGCAAGATTGGTCAATATATTTTAGATTGATGCATAATGTATTAACATGTGTTTTGGGGAAGTCAAAATAATACTTTTGATTTATGTTTATTTTATTTTTATGTGTTTATTAAATATAAGACATACAATGTATACATGTATATGGTCAGAAAACAAAATGAAATCATGTAGCAGCAATAAATCATTATGTTCAAAAACATGTTATACAAGATATGCTAGTATATACATTTTTTATTTGTGGTTTCCTTTAGATTACAAAAATAAGGTATATGTATTTTGTTTTTGGTTGTTTTAAAAAACAACAACATAATACTGATTAATAAAGATGAGTTGCATAAATTGGTTAGAAAAAAAAGCAAACTGGACTTGTTTATGAAAGTTTAATGTGTTTCTATTTAAATTCAAATATGTATAGTGTATCAGTGTTAAGGGCTTTTTCTTTTTCAATTTGAATCTTAAGTTTTTAATAATTAATAAAACAGTTCATTGTAGGTGTTTGTTTTCTGTATTTCATGCTGAATATGAAATATTTCATTAATATATTAATGTGATTCACAGCGTTATTAACCTCTGGTATTTTGATGGTATTTACCCCTAGACTGATGTCTAAGAGCGATAGTTAAACATTTAATTGCTATTTCTCTAGAAAGGTTGTTAGTTGATTCCATAGAGTTTGAATATGTTTACACTCCCAGAAAAGGTGTTCTATCAGTTTTAATATGTTCACTACACATATCACATAGATTTGTGTTGGATAGGTTGCATTTAAAAAGATATTTATTTGTAGCTATGATTCTCTGGATGTATTTATATTGAAAATTTCTCAGTGTGCGATCAGTAGTTAATTTATATGGCTAGATAAATATTTGTTTCCGATTAAATTCTTTTTCTCCAAGAATATTTTGCCATTTAGTTTGAGCTTTAGAGGTTTCGGCACGGTTTCTAATTTTAAGTGCGTAAAATATTTTGTTCGTTTTGTTTTGTTTTGCAATTATGTATGCTACGAATGTTGTTTAAGTGCTTGGTGGGTTATTTGTATTGGTTACAGCTTTAATATGGATGGGTATACTTTTGATAAATGTGTAGTACATCAGGAAATTACTTGTAGGTATTCCGAATATGTAGCATACATTATCAAAAGAAAAGAAGTCGTTAATCCTGTAGTCGTACAATTAATCTACATATTTTATGTGTCGTTCATACCAATGTTTATAGAAAAATGACTTGTTGTTAGTAGTTATGTCTTTATAGTTCGATAAAATGGTTTTACTGTTTATTTTGGTTTCTAAATTATGAGTAACTTTACACCATGCCGATAGAACATCAGATAGAAATATGTTTTTAGTTGAAATTTCATCTAAAATTGTATGTTTTATAATCAACTTTTAACTGGGCATAGACAAGTAAATTCTTTTGATTTTCATATTATACGAGAATTTTTAACAGAGTTATAACAATATATGTGTACGGTGTGTATCTTGAATATATTGAATTGTCAAAAAACAAAACAGAATTACAATTATAATTCGATTAACGAATGATTTTACGTATGTAGTTGTAACTGATCAAATGTTTCATAAGGTATTTGTGGCGAGTCGTTCATCAATATTTATTTTAAAATTTAGTGACTATACGATTAACCCATTTATGCCTAGTGGACTCTCCCATCCTTCTAAATTGGATCAATTTATTAAAAAAATTAGGGGTGTCTAGTATATTTATTTATATTATAACAATTTTTCTTAAAAATATTCCTATAAGCAAACAGCGCATACCCTGATCGTTCAATCACACTGACCCTAATTTTAATTCTGTTTAGTGTGTAACATCATTTTTGTTAAACGCGGTAAGTCAGGAATTAGTTGCCGGTGAAGAACTGTAAATATTTGTATAGTGTTTTATAAAAAATAAAATAAGGTGTATTAGGTTTTCTACAGGAATTAAATCTGGACAATGACACAACTTACATGTTTACGTTGTTAACAAAAATAATGGGCATCTTATAAAAATATGTCCTACACGCTTTCCTTAAATTAATTGTCTTGAACACGATGGCAACCCATGATGTCACCATCTCCGAAGAACAAAACTTTTATTTTAAACCACGATCATACAAATGTTATTTAATTCTTTCGTTCTTCAAATTAATATTTTTGAACATGATTGATCAACAACGGATAAATAATCCAAACAGTATTTTCTTTATATCGTATACTATGAGACAAACATATATGTTTGTTTCATGTTATTTCACATGTCCTTAGTACTATTTCATAAAAAATTACAACAGCCATATAACACTTTATAGAAATTGTGTGGAATATTACCGGTATCGATACCGTTTTTACCCTCAATGTGTTGGTCATGTAAAATATTTTACCCATACTTTTGTCTCATTACCGGGAAGCCCATTTTTAGCTGATATGCCGGTACAACACACTCAAATTTGTATACTACAACTACACATTATGCATATTACACGGAACTATATAAATACGCAATGGTCGTTGGCAAGTTTAAAAATATATGCGGCCTCTATTTCTTAATGCTTTATGAAATCGATATTTATAGAATATATAACAATTCCTTTTCTTTTGATCGTCGGGAAATTGATAGTCGTAGTATAATTGCAACGTTTTACTGAAATATGTGTGCCTTCGGCTGCAAATTGTGTCAAGGGACATCACTCCTGCAACATTCTGATGAAACATAGTTGGGATTTATGTTACATATATTGCAAGAAGGAATGATCAAATGATCAGATGTTCGATTATTTGACTCTCAATCTCATTTCATCGTTAACAGAAATACATACATACACGAATACGCATTTATAAAGTTCTAGCGTAAAAATTATATCATTTAACATAATATATGATTTATAAGAAGTCATACAAACATCACTGCCATTTTGCCTGTGAGACATAACACATTGATTTTCAAATGACACCCATTGTAATCTATTAATAATGAAGTGTCATTACAACGGACGCTTCCACCGCGTTGTGAAAGATTTACTGTACCTGTGGGTCTACTTGCTAGTTATTTCTGGGTACAAATTTATTAACTATTGATTCTAGATCAATACATCACATGATCAAATTGTCTTGAACAGCTTCGGCCAAACCCCCTTGGGTAAGACGTATCCCGCAGACTAGACGCATGATTTTGAGAGTACAAAAGCATTCGATTGATTAAAACTTGTTTTGTTACGCATGGTCACCTTGATACCGACGCGCGGTTACCTCACGGTTGAAAAACTGTTGATGTTCAAAACAACTCAAGTGGGTCTGCTAATGATGTGTTTTCCGTGCGTGCATAGTTCAAAAGACGTACACAAGTCATCGCACGGTGCCCTCAAAGACGTCTTACGTCAAAGAAACTGTGCGTCTCTCGGCGGGTAAAGTTCGAGTAACACAACTTGCATGGGACGTATGATCGACTCACGATGTGCGTATGGTGCACTTACGACTTGTGTTTGACGCAAAACCGACGCAACAACCTAAGCGCTCGCAATCGGGGAAAATACGCACGGTCGTTTTACGTCAGGTGCACATTTGCGACATAATTCTTGACGCAATCTCGTCGTTCTATCGACGCATCTCGTTTGTTACCAATAATGCAGTAAATAATTTCCGCCGTGAGGCAAATTTGAACGTTTGTTTCCATAACACGTTTTCAACGTAGTAAATCATACTTTAACAAATCATTCTGAGTTATTAAACTACGTTCTTTATGAATCAATTAATTATTCAATTGTATTGCCTTACATTGTAGCTGAAACTAAGGTTCATTATGACGCCCTTTATAATCGATGAATTGCTGCTTTAGAAATCTCATTTTTGTAATAAACAACTGAACTAAAGGTAGCACATCAATACTTAATTGCGTTATATAGTTGTACTAAACGTTGCTCTTACTATTTCCTCATATATCGATAATTTAACGGCATTCGTGTTTCAAGGAATTGTTGCGTACAGCATTGAAGAACGAATATTACATAAAATATTTAAATTCTGGAACCAATTATCAAATTCTAAGTTAACCTGTCAATAAACTGTTCTCATGATTGTTTGTTTTACTAGTGCGTCCTTATAAATATATCATGAGCCGCGCCATGCGAAAATTGATCGTATGCTATATGAGGCCAGCCTATCCCCAGACCAGCCTGGGCAGTCGCGCAGTCTTGTCTATTGCTACTCTGTCCACTATAAAGTCATGCTATGTTTTGTTATCTTATTAGCGGTCAGGGTAGCTTCTGACCATACTGCGTAACTGCGCAGGCTGGTGTGGACCTACTCTAGCTTCATATGGCATGAGATCGATTTTCACACGACGCGGCTTATATATAGGTATATTAACAAAACTAACATATCAAACGCTTGCAAATGCTGTAACTGATTATTTAGTTTCATACTCCTCGTACAATGAGGTCCTTTTTTATAAGTATTGATCCGAGTTGGGTGATTGCTGTTGTTATTGCCTCCACACGAACGACTGCCCCAGACCTCCTTTAGTTGGTTGCTCAGGCGAGTACAGAACGAACAATGGCGCGTCACTTTACGATGCTTGCATCTAAAAGGAGAACAAGTCGCCCAGGGAAATATAAAAAAGCCTTTTCAAATTATAATCAATGTCGTTTGCAGGATCCGCTATTGTGCGGAGAATTTATTAATAATATGTCCCATGGTACATTGAACGCAGGTAAACATTAACAGTAAACAGAATAATAAGAGTTTGTTTACGGCAACTGCTCATAGAGGGATATGGGTTTATTTAATAAATGCTGAGGGAGAAAAAGACACATCTTGAACTGCTAACGTTTTTTTAAAGTGTTTATTTTTTTAAAGGAATAAGTAACCATAACGTTAATCATGGACGAAATAGAAAATAGTGGTGTTCCGGTATGAAATATTTTTGTTTATTTTAAACATTTAATATAGCAACACTTATTATAGGCAGTGTAATAGAAAAATAAAATAATTATAATACTAATAATAATTTAAAAAAAAATAAAAAATATAACAACTATGATGATTATAATTTTTTATATTAATATTTATATTTATATTTATATTTATATTTATATTTATATTTATATTCATATTCATATTCATATTTTACACTCATTAATATGTATAAACGGTGCAGTCAGTCGAGGTGTCAATTATTATTCACATACGAAAATAATAATAAAAAAAGACAACTCGTTTATTGATAAAAAAAAAAAATACATATTCTATTTAATTAGCTTTTGAACAAATGGTATTGGTAAATAGTTGTAAATTGTGAACATCTTAATTTACCAAGTGATTCGTTTGATTTCATATTCAGGACTTTGTGTTTGACGACGAAATGCCGGTTACAAAGTCTGTCTATAGACAAAAAGGACAGTTGAGTGGGCAAGGTCAGAACAATGATAAGCCGACCAATCAAAAGTCTGCCTTCAGGAGGGCGCTACGAACTGCAGAGGTCAATGGTAGGTATATAATTAATGATACATTGTTTTAAGTTTTCTATATTACTTTTTTCGTCATATTATGTCTTAGCGATATAATATGACAAAGAATAGATCTTTGAAAACATCCGACTTTGATAGTTTGAACTGCATGTTTCAAAGTCCAAATTTAAAACATTGTGATTATTGAATATTGTATTAAGACCCAACTAAAAATGAGCATTTTTTACTTCTTCGTGAAAACTTATTCAAGTTTTATGTAGTGATTTTCTATATCAATGGAATTCCGTTAATAAAGTAATTGTGATTTTCATTTGACACCATTTGCACCTGGAAAGAATGGTTCTGCTGTGCAAACAAATGATATTATTCAACCACACACATGAATGACATAGTATGCGTTATATTGTAGGGATAAATGATCCTAAAGAAGACAAAAGGAAGCAAGATGAAAAATTGCTCAAAGAATTGTCCGATGCGGTGGCAGACTGCAGTCGCCAGCGCATGCGGGCTCTGCATATGAGCTTCCGGTTGTACGGGAATGACGACAAGAAGATGACGAATAAGGAAATGACACAGTCACTTCAGGTGATGTTAATAAAAACTTAAATGCAAGCTTTTTAACATGTAAGTTATTTTTTATGTATATGGAAATCATGTTATTTGTCATTTTTCCAAACTGTGAACAAGTCCCTTTAAAGAACATAATTGCTTTTACACCTAATGATAAAATATGACATCGCTGCAGTGAAATAACAGCAGTGAAAATAAACAAATTGTTATTTTCACTGGTGAAAATAACAAATTTTCGCTGGAATAATGACGTCATTACATCAACAAAATGACGTCATTTCAATGTATTGAGGCACGCCACGGGAGAAAGGGGTAACTTTTTAGCGAAAGGGAAACAGCTGTTAATTATTTTCTTGAAACAGGGGCATAAAAGAAACAGAAAATTTGTTCAAGTCAGTGTAAGATAATTTGTTATTTCACTCGTGATCATAGAAAAATAATATTTTCACTCGTGGCTGCGCCACTCGTGAAAATATATTTTCTATGATCACGCGTAAAATAACAAACGATCTAACAGTAACATGAACAAATATCCTCTATAACACATATGCATTTATATATATAAACTAACGTAAAAATGACTACATGCAGGCGAACAAAGTGACAATACCGCGTGGCATATTGAAATCTCTAGTCAAGAAGTTCGAGGGGCCGAAAGGTATCGACCTGGAAGGCATGTTCCGCTTTCTGTCGGAGGCCCACAAAAGGAGCGGCCGCGACAGCGTTCTGGCCATGTATACCAGGTGCGTGTTTTACCTACGTGCCTATCTATTTGCTTAAATTGTATGCATGTGTATACCTGGCTTTCAATAGCCGCAATCAAAGCGTGTTGTCATTAAGTGAATTATTAATGTCTTAAAGTGTATGAATGTGCCTACCTGGCTTTGAATTGCCGCAATCATTACCTGGCTTTGAATTGCCGCAATCAGTGCGTGTTTTCATTACGCGCCTGTGCTTGTCATGTACAAGAATAATTAATTATAATTATGACTATATAGTAATATGTTTGAATATGTTATGTGAAAAAGCGTTTCATCGAAAGTATACAATTTTTAATTGGTTATACAAAATGAGTTAAAACATTAGTTTTCAATAATTTATATGATATTGAACTTATATTCCATACGTATATAGAGATTTGTATTCAACCCTTGTTTACGATTTAAGTATTGTCATACATATTGATAAAAAGCACAACGCAGGTTATTTTGTTCTAACAAGATCTGGATTTAAAAAATACCAGCGTAGTAGTGAACAAAAATAGTACAACATGTTTTTCACAATTAATGTCAATACTTTGTTCATGTTCTTTAAAAACAAAAACGAAATTTGGATTCAACTTGCATATTCGGCTCAGCCTATATTATCATATTAACTTTTCCTCCAAGTAAGACCAAAACAGAATCGTGGTTGTGATCTTTTCTTTGATCGCAATACGATATTGGTATGCATTTCCTATAAATGTGCAACGATCGCATCTGTTGGTTCTTTTCTAAGTTTTCCTTAACGAGTATCTAACATTGGGCAATGTGCCACGTATTTACGGTTCGTTGCACAATACAGGATTGACGGAGTATCAAGAAACAAGAAACGTCCGTTATATCACTATATGTTGTATAATCATAAGTCTGTTCATTGCTGAAAATGATTAAGCACCAAGACACGAGCTGTCTCAAGGGGACATCGAAAAGGACGGGGTCATACTGAGTGGTTGTACATTGGGGAAATGAGTTAGCACCAAGTCACGAGGCGTTCCTTATTGCACTACCTATTGTTTAATCAGGAGTCGTCTTTATTAATTGTAGTAATTATTTAGCACCAAGACACTAGATTTCTCAGTAGAATATCGATGAGGATCTAATGGTATAATCCTGAGTCTTTGTTCATTGCAGAAATGATTAAGAACCAAGACAAAAGAGGTATCACGAGGAGATATGATGGTGTATACGTGAGTCTTTTTACATTGTAGAAATGATTTAGCACCAAGACACGATCAGTCGCAGGAGGAGATCGACGAGGACCTGATGTGGCGGATCGAGTCTCAGCTGATCAAGAGCCACGAGTACATGGACCTAAAGGAACTGCGTACAGAGCTGCAGCAAAAAGACGCGAACAAGTGCGGGAAAGTGGATGCCGCTGTTGTAAGTAATGCTCAAAAATATATTCTTGACCGGAAAACTGACAGTGGTACTCAACATATATTGTTGATCAGAAAACGATTGTATTCCTGAACATGTGTATGTCAAATACACTTGGTTTATGATAAACCCTCGATCGATGTCTTACATGCTCCAAGGCGGTGATCCAATATATGGTCAGTATATGCTTACAAATTGTGTGTTCTATTATAAAAGTGTTCTGTTGGTGTTGGTGCCCTAATGGTGTTCTGTTAGAAAAGTAGTGGATAAGAACAAGATTATCTTAACTGATATAGTGTGTGGAATTTCATTGTTTTCTCTATTACAGCTGTATTTGTCGAATAGGTGTAATGCTAGTCCAGAAAGGTCAGCATTTGTGTCAGAAAGACATTTGCCAGCTAGATTTCACAACGAATGCCATGATATGAATGTTTATTTATTCGTAGACAGTCGCAGAAGCGAGAATCGATCTGAGAGATGAAAGTCCATTTCTGGGTAGTTGTTACAAATGTGATTCTGAAATGTGGATACAGACAGTCGACAAATGGAATATATTGTTCTCGTTGACCTCTTCAGCTTCTGGGCTGAGTGTCAAACTGGCTGGCTGTATATAGAAACATGACATATTTGGTGAATATCGTATTGGAACATATCACTTCGTCGTCGTGTTCTTGTTGTAACAGGAATATTCACTGTATTACTTTGAATTGTGTTGAACTGTTGTAGTTACATCAGCTCTGTCAAGACTTGCAGCTTCCTATATTTGGAGCGCTACTTAAGAACCTAATTAAGCGATGCGACGACGAAAAGAACCAAAGTGTTAGGTAAGTTACACAAAATAGTATACTTCCGATGTAACATTGCGGTTAGTACTTTCATGTTTGAAACCCCCAATACTTTGCATTGGCCGTTCCAAGGCGGTCCTCCCAGTTGTAATCATTGTATGTTTATAGTTGGTGTAATGTTATAAAAGTAGCGGATGAGAACAAACATTTCTCCCTTATATTGTTTCTGGCGTTTCATGGTTTGCTTTATTGCATAAACCGGAGCGAAACACAAATCCGTTCAATAGTTTGTTCAATGCCTAATTATTTGTATTGAAGTGTTTGTTTGTCGTTCAGCGTTATGCTGGCTACTTGGTACTCGTATAATAAAGATTAACATGCGATACATATATGTTTTATTTGTTCACCTTCTGCTGCTATAGTGCCCTGCTTATTTAGCAAATGATCAACTACTTTCCATACACAGCTGGCCAGAATTCATGGCCTTCTTGGAACGCGGGCAAGCGAACGCATGGGCCACGGATCCGAGTCTGAAGACCCTGCCGGACCAGCGGAAGTCACAAAACCCTGTTATACCAACACCCCTCGATGAGCTGACGACCAAGACCAAAGAAAACATCGTTAGCAAACTGCGAAAGAAGGTAGTAAATATGTATTTCTTTAAATGACAAGAGTTAATGATTGTTTTAAAAGGAACATAGGTAAATGCATACCATATTTGTACTTTTTTGGCATGTGCTAGTATGTGTTAGTGGAAGTTGACAACAGGAGTTGTTGGTGCAATTTATTAACATATCGAATCTCTTCTTAATGAAGCTTGTTCACACGTGTGAAGTGTATTTTGTAGTATCCCAGTCAGTGTCTTAACTGGACAGATTAAAGCATTAAATTTGAAACTAAAATGTTAAAGTCAGTAAATCTCAACTAATATGCTTAAAAAGAAAGAAAAACTAGTAGCACCCACCGGATTCGAGCTTTGGTGTTCTGTATATGTGCGCCTCAATTATTCGGCCATACAATAATATAAGTCAAGCTGTGTATCTTCCTGTAAGCATTACACGTACGTCAGCAATTGTGACGAAATTATAATACATTTAAATTACTCCGCTTTCTATTTTTGACAAGTTCAATTTATGAAAGTTAGTTAAGAACCTAGGGAATAGATTTAAATTGATTTAATAAAATCCGGTTAAAACTCTTCATTATGTCCATGCCGTTGTGATGTGGATACTCCAGCGTTATTCTATGTGTGTGAGTTTGATGCATGTTTGTTGTTTGTGGTACTGATTGTTCTGCCCAATACCAAGATTTTTTTTTATTTGCAGTCTGTGAGCTCGAGAGCCGATTTCAATATAACGTCCCCAAGGACCGAGTCTTCTAATATTGATCTCAAGCAACACGTTGCCCAGTCTGAGAGTAAAGTCAACGATGAAAATTCCGACCCCAGCTTTGACAGTTTGTCCACCAGGTTAACACTTTATGCAATACATTTAAATGTGAATACACTACCACTTCACAACTCAACTGGATGTTTATCTTTAGTAAGTTTAGGTAAGACTTAAGCCGTGTCTAATGCTTGTGTGCTGTGTCTGCATGATTGACAATCGGTCAGTCGCCATAACAAATTAAACACATGTTGGGGAAAAAAGATTTATCTTCTGTTAGAGAATTCGATGGTTTACTCTGTTCATAGTTTAATATAATCCTATTTTGGACAACGAGGTTGCCACAGTCTTGATGGCCAAATCACCATCTCTTGCAACTTTGTATTCGTTTCAGGTTTGAATTGTCTACAGGAACGGCGACTGAAATAAATAAATCTGGTACATCCAGCCATTTAGACGGTAAAGTTATTGCTATTTCCACTTGTAAACGAATGTCATCGTGGTAAAGGCTTAAGTATCAATATATTTGTTATTGAATAATAATTGTCTTCCAAATTTGCTTAAACAAACAGAAAACGACCGCCGTAAACGATATATCCGACAGGTTATTTTGTTTACAAATACTACCCACCATACTGCGTTTAGAAATTTATATCCAAAACATTATTATTCAGAGTTAAAAAGTATAATTATATCTATTTGTGACAAATTATCAAATTATCAAGATGTTATCTCAAATTCCACTGATTATTGCTCCAACTTATAAACCTTTTACAGATTATCGCATCGAATCAAGCCAACCCTCTACATCGTCACCATTTGTCGATTTTGTAAAATCCATGCTGAGAGGTGATATAATGATGTTAGAAAACAGCTATGCTAGATGATTGTTTTATTGTTTATCTAGCAATAGTACCATAATTTTCCACTTAGTGATAACACACAGGGGTAGATTTTATTATGTTTCAAAGAATGCAGTTAATTGTTTTGTAAGCTTGCCTAATTACATCGTAGTCATGGTTAGCCTGTGGGTTACCGTGATGTCCGTCGTCCGTCCTTCAGTGGCCTGTTTATTGTGTGCTTCAACGTTTTCTGCAGGAATGTTTCTTGGGTGGACCCCTTTGGAAGTTGTTCAAATATAGTACCGGTCGGTTGATTTATTATGTCACGGAACACAAAATGGTGTTTTTGTAAATCAAATCTTTAAAATTCGTCTCTTCTGAAACTGCACTACCAAGAGCTTTAATTGTTGGTATATAGCATCGTATTTTGCTCTTTACAGTCATTTTCAATTTGTGCCTGTATGGTCCAATTTGCAACGCCCGAGGGTCACCAGGTTTAAAAATACTTATATAGGAAATACATGAACATAATTAGTGTTTGAAACAGAAAAGCTTAAGGCATATATGTGTTATTGAGCAATATCGGTCCTCTACATGGATTGTTCAAAATATGCCCCTGCAGTCAAAACTGGCCCCGTTCCGGGAGTAACCAGTTGGGCGTTCACTTATCTACTTGTCTGAAACCTTTAAACCAACGTCTTTCATAAACATTATGTCGCATAATTTAGAGATCTTCTTCCAAGTTTGCTCAAATAATGTCCCTTGGGTAAACAGTGAACATGTCCTGGGGGTAACAGCTGTTACATTGACTTACATAGAGAAGGTCGTGATAAGGAATCTTCTTGTGTGAAGCCTCAAATCCCATGGCTTTCGTATTTGGAATGTAGCATCATCTTAAGGTCCTCTACGCAGTTTGTTTAAATTATTAAACAATGGGCGTGGTCCTTTTCTCCCCACTGTTCATAGTTATAATAGTTATATATTCCAAGATAAATTGTAAAATCTTCTTGACAAAAAGAAGGTTCAGAGGTTTGATAATATTTTTGGTCCCGCCCAAGGAGTAACATGATTTTAATATACTTAAATGCCATCTTTAATAATCTTCAAGTAAATGAAAAGGCCCAGAGTTGTAAGTATTGTTTATTATCATTTGTCCTTGGTAATCTGCTAAGTGTGTTAAATGTATGCACCTGTAATCAAAAGTAGTCCAATTGAGTCTCGAGTATTTAAGCTCTGAGCTTCAGTTTCGCAGGTGATCGTACAAGGATCCTCATGATCCTTTTGTTTAATAAAATTCTAACACAGTAGTTCCACAGTTAGTTTATGATAATTTATAACAGTGTGTGTAATTCTTTTTTGTTCTTATCAGAGACTTAGATAGTATTCAACAATTTCTGTCAAATATTCGTTTGTATCAAATATGTACAGAACAAGGTATATTCGGTAATTTGAAATAGTGAACGTTTAAATACACACCAAGTAGAAATTTCAATTTCAACTCAGAATTCGTCTAAAATTTCCAAACCCGATGAATAACCGACCAACGAAAAGGCGTATGGTAAAGTCATGAGAAGATAAATTAACAGAACAGAGTAAACAAATACTTCATTTATTTAATAATTTTGTTTTCCGTATTGCATTTCATGCTCTCATTCTAGCATTGACACACACAAAATGTTATCATAATTATAACGAGCACGTTTTGAAGAAAGTCAGTATGATACTAGAGTTCACCACATCGGCATTTAGCTTGAAATCCTAGTTAACTATTAATTCTTACTTTTTTCTACCGAAAAAAAAACATAACATATTTCTTAAAACTGAAAGAAACTTTTATTAAGGTAACGGGAGAAAAAAGAAAGCGGGAAAATTCGTAAAACAGTTGAAGCCTACAGCTGCCATTGACATTAACATTGTGGCCCCTTCCGAAACCAGCAGTCCGCCCAAGACCCCTCCGAGCATGACTGCGGACACGGTAACCCTTGGAGACCAGGTCAGCCATGGCCAAGGTCACACAACCGATTCATTAGAGGAAGTTGTAATCAATGACTCGAACAGCGTTGCCGCCCCGCAAAAACAACTTTTGCAACCGCCAGACGAGGATGCGAGGTCGAATCTCGGAGTTGATGACAGTAAGGACGTCAAAGACCAGCCGGAGTTATCAACAGCGACGACAGCAGAAAAGCACTCAAAGTCTGACGTCGTCACGTTCAAAAACGGGGAAATTGTTTCGAGGAAAACAGAGCAGAAAGGTTGGTACGTTTTGCATTTATCTTTATATAGATAGTCGACTATTGTTTCTCACAACGGGCTATTACGACATACCGCTACAATCTTAAACCTTTTAAGGGGCATATCAACGGAAATTATTTTTCAAAAATACGAATGAGTATATAGTAAATGGTTGCTTGACACATGCATCTCGTTTGTGTAAACGCTTATTGAAAGATTTGTGTTTTATAAAATGCAATAGGTGTCCCTGGAACACATAAAGCGGCACGGAAAAAGCATTAGTCATTAAAAACTAACGAATTAAATTGATATGAGGCGCTGATATATGCTGTAGTAAATTTTATTTACTCCTAATTGAAGAAGTTGTTTATGTAGTCGTGAGCTTGAGTCGCATTACAGACGTGTATCCAAAAAATATTTATTATTTTTTGGGCAATTGTTTTTTGCTTAATGCTTTTCTCATTATTAAATATATACTAGTTGAATATGTGCTTGAAAATAGATAGTACGCATTGTTTTAATAATATATTTACTTAACTTAGGGGAAATACCGTCGAAATGTCTCTGTAAACAACAACAGGTTTAATCTTTGTTATATCTCCTTTAAAAGAATACTAATCGTAAATTCTTTTGAAAAAGCATCATAAGCGGTTTCCAATCAATAAGCTATCACACAATGTTTTGGCCGTCGATATGCCCTTTTAAACTGATTTCTCCTAAAACTACAACACGAAATATCTACATGTAGTTCTAGATGACAACAAAGCAGAACATGCCTCGCAACAACGAATTAAAATCGTTAAAGTGACCATCCACGGGAAAGATCTGAGCTTTAACACCAGCGAGGAGACGTTGAAAGACCAGGTCCCTGACCCACCTCGGGAGAGACTGAAACTCCAGTGGATGTAAGGAAATAGAAACACGATCACAATCTTGTTTCTGAACTAACTTTAATCAAATGCATTTCACATTTAAAGCGTATTTTGTGTGGAACATAGTAGGTGACCAGTATTGATGCATTTGTATTTTAACGACAATGAAAATTGTCTTTCCATATCCCTTTGGTAAAATCAACTATTTTTTGTCCAAAAATCTTTTACATTAAAGCCCATATAAATTTTCTCGGCGCATTTAACATAGCGCATCACCGTATGTTTTGAAAAATGCACACAAAAAATACATAAACTTTGTTCAAAAACAGACCTTCAAGATTTTTGTGTTTTCGATAGTTACGGTTACCGGGGCAACGATTGTCGCAAGAACATCTACATCTTGGCCAGCGGGGAAATCCTCTACTTCATTTCATACATTGCCGTGTTGTACAGGAAAGACACACACCAGCAAAGGCATTATAAGGAACACACTGAGGAAATAAAAAGGTCAGAAAACTTGCGTTGCATTGCCTTCCCATCCTTTGCCTGCCTTGAACTGGTTTGCCCTTTTTGTCATAATTTTTTCTGTTCAAAAGTCCTTCTTGATTTATGCCTGTACGTCTGAACGGCAGACTTCATTTCGTCCTATCCACCAGCGTGTATTTCTGTCTTTCTGTACATCCGTCTGAACAATCATCTTCGACTTTTCAGTCAACCTTTGCGCTCATACAAAAGTATCAAAGAACTAAATAATATTGCATATCCATTATATTGGATTGCAAACGTTGTGCGTTTGTGTTTTTTTGGTATAATTTATATTTTTGTAGTATGGATGTGCATTCCAACAAGGTAATTGTTGCCACCGGCCAGTATGCCAGCAGACGGAAACCGGAAATAAAGGCGAGTTTTATCGAATGTAATGAAAAACGAACGAGAAATTGTAAAACGTGTGTCTGTTGTTGTTTTGTGTACACATCACGTACGACGCAACGAAAAGTGTACTTAAACGTTTGGACATTATTTTCATAAACATCTGTCAATGTAATTGGCGTTATAAAAACCAAAGTAAGGAAACGTGTCAATAGTTCATGACCGATATGTTTATGTTTGAAATAAAGCAAATGGATACATGTTCACGTGTTCGTAAAGCACCCAGAATAAATTTGTAATTTTCTTTGGTTGACTTTGTTTTTATTTGTTGGAACTGTACGTTAAGAAGTCAAAAGCACTGAAATTACTGAACGAAGTGTTTACTACAGGCCCATATTCGAGTGTGGAGATCTGACAATTTGACCACTCTGCACGTGCTTGGCTTCGGAGCCTTCGAGAAGTCAGTCGCGTGCCTGGTCTTCTCACCCGGACAGGTATACTGTTGCACATACGTTTTGTTCATGAATAACTAAATAGGCAATTAAATATCGTCTAAAGATGCAAGTCGCTGACACGTTTAAGAATGCCATTTATATACTTGTTCAACATTTATACATTTGACATTTGCACGCGTTAAAGTAAAGACAAATGTATGACGTTTGTGCCTTGTGGCATTAATGGTATATTCTTCTTTTGATATACCCATCTATCTTTTTGCCGCCCAGATGTAATCTCTTTCTGATTAAGACCTTTTGTAATTGAAACTGAGATACATCGAATAATATTAATGTAGTTTAGTGAAAGCAGCCATCATAACTCGGATTTTTTAATGTTACAAACATGTTGTTTGTTTTCTTCCAGAGCGGGGAATTAGAAAAAAAAGTATCATACATTTAAAATTTCATTTCACTAGGATATGTTGGCTGCAGTAATAACGTCAGTGTATTTTCATTACACTAGGATATATTGGCTGCAGAAATATCTTCCATATCTTTTCATTTCACTAGGATGTATTTGATGCAGTAATAACTTCCATATCTTTTCATTCCACTAAGATGTATTTGCTGCAGTTATATTGTCCATGCCATTTCATTCCACTATGATGTATTTGATGCAGTAATTAATTCCATATCTTTTCATTCCACTAGGATGTATTGGCTGAAGTAATAACTTCTATATCTTTTCATTCCACTAAGATGTATTGGCTGCAGTAATTACTTCCATATCTTTTCAATCCATTAGGATGTAGTGGCTGCAGTTATAACTTCCATATCTTTTCAGTCCACTAGGATGTATTTGATGCAGTAATAACTTCCATATATTTTCATTCCATTAGGATGTATTGGCTGCAGTAATATCTTCAATGTCATTTCATTCCATCAGGATGTATTGGCTGCAGTTATATCTTCAATGTCATTTCATTCCATCAGGATGTATTGGCTGCAGTAACAACTTCCATATCTTTTCATTCCACTATGATATATTGGCTGCAGTTATAACCTCCATATCTTTTCATTCCACTAGGATGTATTTGCTTCAGTAATACTTCAATGTCTTTGCATTCTACTAGGACATATTGACTTCAGTAATAACTTCCATGTCTTTTCATTCCACTAGGGTAATTTGGCTGCAGTAATATCTTCTATGTCTTTTCATTTCACTAGGACGTGTTTGATGCAGACATAACTTCCATACCTTGTCATTCCACTAGGATGTATTGGCTTCAATAATAACTTCCATATCTTTTCATTCCACTTGTATATATTGGCTACAGTAATAACTTCCATGTCATTTCATTCCACGAGGATATATAAGCTGCAGTAATAACTACCATGTTTTATCATTCCACTAGAATGTATTTGCTGCAGTTATAACGTCAATGTTTTCTCATTCCACTAGAATGTATTTGATGAAGTTATAACTTCCATGCATTTTCATTCCACTAATATATATTGGCTGGCTGTAGCTATAACTTCAATGTCTTTGCATTTCACAAGGATATATTAGCTTCAGTAATAACCTCCATGTATTTGCTTTCCACTAGGATATATTGGCTGCATTAATAACGTCCATGTCATTTCATTGCACCAGGATTTATTGGCTGCAGTAATAACTTCAATATCTTTTCATTCCACTAGGATGTATTTGATGCAGTAATAACTTTTATATCTTTTCATTCCACTAGGATGTATTGGCTTCAGTAATACCTTCCATGTCTTTTCATTACACTAGGATATATTGGCTGCAGTATTAACTACCATGTTTTATCATTCCACTAGAATGTATTTGATGCAGTTATAAATGCCATGCCTTTTCATTCCACTTATATATATTGGCTGCAGTAATAACTTCCATGTCTTTGCATTCCACTAGGATATATTGGCTTCAGTTATAACTTCCATGTCTTTTCATTCCACTAATATATATTGGCCGCAGTTATAACTTCCATGTCTTTGCATTCCACTAGGATATATTGGCCGCAGTAATATTACACCAGGATGTATTGGCTGCAGTTATAACTTCAATGCCTTTTCATTCCACTATTATATATTGGCTTCAGTAATAACTTCCATGTCTTTTCAATCCACTAGAATATATTGGCTGCAGTCATAACGTCCATGTCTTTGCATTCCACTAAAATATATTGGCTGCAGTAACAACTTCCATATCATTTCATTTTACCAGAATGTATTGGCTGCAGTTATAACTTCAATGCCTTTTCAGTGAACTAGGGTGTATTTGTTGCAATAATAACGGCCATGCCTTTTCCATCCACTAGGATGTTTTTTGACTTCAGTAATAACTAACATGTCTTTTTATTCCACTAGGATATATTGGCTTCAGTAATAACTTCCATTATTTAACATTCCACTAGAATGTATTTGCTGCAGTAATAACTTCCATGTCTTTCCATGCCACTTAAATGTTTGGCTGCAGTTTAACTTACACGTCGTTTCACTCCAGTAATATATATGGACTGCAGTAATAACTTTCTCGTTGTTTCATTCCACTAGGATGTTGTGGCTGCAGCAAAAACTTCAATGTCGTTTCATTCCACGAAGATGTATTGGTTGCAGTAATAACTTCCATGTCGTTTCATTCCACGAGGATGTATTGGTTGCAGTAATAACTTCCATGTCTTTTCCTTCCACTAGAATGAGTTATCTGCAGTTATAACTGTCATGTCTTTTCATTCCACTAGGATGTATTGGTAACTTCAATGTCTGTTTATTTCACTAGGATGTATTGTTTACTTCCATGTCTTCATTTCACCTGGATGTATTGTTCACTTCCATGTCTTCATTCCACCAGGATGTATTGGCTGCAGTTGACAACAGTCTGGAAAAGAAGCTCACTGTTTGGAACACAGACTTGGGTACTCTTCAGGGAGATGACTTGGTACGCTTGATTTGTGAAGCAAAACAGAATTTATCGCCTTACCAGTTAAACGTCCTACGAACTTTCCGGATATGTGTTTCTCTAAGATTGTTTGTCCAATGATTTGATGAAAAATGATCGGATGATACAACCATTTACTATTAGTTAACGTTATATAATTAAATAATGCAGCCATGTACATGTACTATAATTTATCGTTATATGATTTAATATTTCAGCTATGCGTTATTATTTGAAGTAATATTATTTAATAATGCAGCTATGGGCTATTATTTGAAGTAATATAATTGGAGTTTTCAGCCTTTTGTGTGTATTGCAGTAGTATGATTTAATCATGCAGCCTTGTGCTATAAGTTGAAGTACTATGATTGGATAATGCAACCATGTGTTATAAATTAAAGTAATATGATTTGATAATACAGTCATGTTTTATTATTTAAAGTTATTTGAGTGAATTATGCAGCAATGTGCTTTCATTAGATTATTTAAATTATCAAAAAATAATCTGTAATTTACTACTGAAATAAAACCCCTTCATTCGTCAATTGAGACCATGACGTTGTTAAAGTCACGCAAGGTTTCGTGGTCTCATTAGCGGACAGTGTAGCTCCTGACCAGCCTTATCTGGTTCCAGCTCAATACAGATCTGGTGTGCGATATAGGCTTCAACCCAAAGTACCCGGATCTGCTGATCACAGCGGGGAAGGAGCATATCCTCTGGTGGAAGATCTACCCCGAGAGCGCCACCATTCAGAACACGGCGTCGGTGGAATACGACGTGAGTTATTTCCCTTATATCAGGAATACGAGGTGAGTTATTTCCCTTACATCTTTCTTTACGACGTGAGTTATTTCCCTTACTTCTTTATCTAAATTCCATACTTGTATGTCGTTTTCAAGAATAAAACAATTATATTATTAAGTTTAAGAGGAACACCATATTAGTTTTCGCCTTAAGATATCATTTTATTCTATGTGATCCATAACCAAGTCCATTTGTCGGGTTTGACATGTTTCAACTATTGTTCATGAATCTCAATTTATAAGAGTTATAAATTTTGGATACTCAACCATCAAACTGTCTCTTGCTCATACAAAGTATTGTGCATAATACAATTCGTGTGTAAGCATGTATTGTAATTTAGATTCTTCTTTTTTCTTACAAAATATGTGCTGTTATAAAAAAAAATCAAAATGGCGCACTTATAAAATGAAAGCAAACCCAAAAATCCCCAAAAGAGTGACCGGTATATATAATTAAAGACACAAAACATTTGTCATACAAAATATTATAAACCAAACTTGTACATTTTGATATGTGTCTAATGTTAATAATAAACCCGAGGGTGACCCAAAAATTCTTTCTTCAAGTAGCACTCGTGAACAAAAACTAATGTTATGTTTTTACCTAGAAAACATGTTCAAGCAAAGGCCATTGCTTGCAGAAATTCCTCCGCGCCAAGTTCACCATATGCGTCGCCTTCAACGATAAGGGAGACCTGATCACCGGCGACTCCAACGGAACTATCTACATCTTTGGAGACGGAGGCAATAAAATCACCAACTATATCAAACATGCGCATGACGTAAGCAATATTACTGATTTGAACGCATTAATCAAAATCATTGAAAAATTGTTTAAAAAAAGAGTCATCAGAGTGGTATTATTTGTGGTCATTATTTGTGGCATAATTTGCACTATTTCATGTAAAAACACACCGTTTTCATTTATATAGTTTGAACTGTACACTGATTACGCATAATGTGAGAAACATCGTGATAACTTTAAGAGTTCACCGTCCGTTCATGTTAAGTTCAGAAAAAAATGTATGGTTCTTAAACCAAACGTTGTTTTTTGTAGTGTGTTTGTTTGTTTTTTGTTTTGCTCTGTTGGTTTGCTTTGTTTGGTTGTTCGTTCGTTCGGTCGTTAGCTCGTTTGTTTTTTCGTTTGTTTTTTGCTGTTGTTGGTGTTAAAAACAGTTCTACTTTGCCTCGCTTCAGGGCCCAGTGTTTTCCATCCTTTACTACAAAGGCTACATTCTGTCAGGGGGTCGGGACGGTTACATACACTGCTGGCAATGGAGCAAGAACATGGATGCCACGTGTTCCATGCAGGTAAGATGCACGTTGTTGCACTTGTTCCAAAATGTTACAATACTTGAATAAAATGAATGCAGCAATCCCTTTATAATTCCGGTTGCATTTGAAGTGATAGTGTCGGTAATAAAGATGTGATATTTTCGAAACAACGTTAACTGTGTTTTCAACAAATTGATTTTCATATCAGTTGCATTGGCTAAAATTAAAAAATATAATCGCTGGATTTAAAATAATATTGTTCATTGTAAACAGTTTCTTTCTAAGGCGTGTTCGTCCCTCTCGTATTAATGATCAATGCTCAAGATGTAACATGAGAACAATGAAATTATTCAAAACATTCGAAGTTATACTTGTGTAATGGTTTGTGACATACTTAAACATGATCGGCGTTTCTCTTTGTTCATACGTAGATTTCATAATGTCCGCATCGTACTTTTATATTGTATGTGTTCTGGCTGTAGGTACCAATCGTTGAGTGTGGTGTACGAATGTTGCGAATGTACGAGAAGTGCCTCCTTGTTGGGACGACCATGAACTCCATGCTTGCTATGACCACATCGGATACCGACAGTCCACCACTGCAAGGGGCGGTACTGGAGTTATACCCAATCACACAGGTATTTACAATGTTCCTAACGGTATTCCCCATCACACAGTTATTTACAATGTTTATAGAGTTACAACCTTTTAGACAATTATTGACAATGTTCGCAGAGTAATACCACATTACACATGTATTGGCATTTTGCGTAGTTGTATCCATTACACGTGTATTGACAAACAGGTAGTGTCAATGTTCAGAAAGTTATACCACATCACACAGTTATTACAAATGTCCACAGAGCTATACCTCATCAAACATATATTGCGAATGTTCAGAGTTATACTACATCATATAGGTTTCATTTATGATTATATGGGCATGTGTTGTTATCTATAATGTGACTGCCCCTAAAACAGAATTATACAAGTGGAACTAAAGAATTGTCAAAAGGTTGGTCCTCATGAAAGGTAAAGCTTTATTTTCATGTAAACTGTATGGAAGTAGAAAATCTATTACGAATGAACAATTTATAATGTCGTTCTGAACTCATTAAACATGTATGTAATAATCTGAATACAACGTGCTCAAGCTCAAATGCTCAAGCTGTCCGACTGTTTGTTCTACGGTTGTGAAAGGTTATGTTTATCCGACTGTTTGGTCTAATGTGGTAAGAGGTTATGTTTGTTCGACTGTTTGGTCGACTCTGGTAAGAGGATTTGTTTGTAAGACTGATTGTTCTACAGCAGAAAAAGGTTATGTTTATCCGACTGTTTGGTCTTATGTGGAAAGAGGATAAGCTTATCCGACTGTTTGGTTTACTCTAGCTAGTAAGAGAATACGTCTGTCCGTTTCGTTGGTCTACTGTGGTAAGAGGATAAGTCTGTCCGATTTGTTGGTCTACTCTGGTAAGAGGATAAGTCTGTCCGATTCGTTGGTCTACTCTGGTTAGAGGATAAGTCTGTCCGATTCGTTGGTCTACCGTGGAAAGAGGATAAGTCTGTCCGATTCGTTGGTCTGCTCTGCTAAGATGATAAGTCCGTCCGACTGGTTGGTCTACTCTCGTAAGAGGATAAGTCTGTCCGACTCTTTGGACTACTCTGGTAATATGATAAGTATGTCCGATTCGTTGGTCTACTGTGGTTAGAGAATAAGTCTGTCCGATTCGTTGGTCTACTGTGGTAAGATGATACGTCTGTCCGACTGTCTGGTCGACTGCTTGGTCGCCTTTGGTAAACTAATGTTTTTCCTATTGTTTTGTAAACTGTGGTAAGAGAATAAGTTTTTCCGTCTATTTGGTCACTTGCCATAAATAAAGGACATCGTGCTCTTATAAGATCATGCGCACTTATATTTCTAATAATATACACAATTAATCTCGAGTCTGTGTATGTCAATTTTAACGTTGGTTTTGTTATAGATATAGAGCTTTTGTTTAATCTGCGCATGCAATGTTCGTTCATTTATAATCGGCGTTATTTGCTCGTTGTTGTTTTTGTTTCACCATTATATCTAAAATATTCATGATAACATTATTGCATATATCAATATCGATTACTATTTACACACCTTTTATATTTAATTGAAATAAATCTACCCGTTGTTATTGAGCTATTGTGAGACAGGTAGGTGTTGTATGATCTAGAGTCACTATGACGACGTACGAGGGGTAGCTGTTGTGCCCGACTCCGAGACAGACGTTCTGACCGCTGGTCTGGACGGCCTTATTTGTGGATACAGCACGGTCAGCAGGATCTGCCGAATGAAAATGCAGTACAAGGTCGGCAATATAATAACAGTTGAACAAGTAAACAATATGAATATTATGCGAATCTTGTATATCAAATGTAACTATTTACACAAATTTCTGCTCTTATAAGTTTGACCGATCGCTTTTAATTTGCTACTGGTTTCATGCAGGGTTTACAATACACGTGTATTGATTCCAACCGAGATGGGTCCTTGCTAGCCTTAGGAACAACGGATGGACAGTGAGTAACATACAACGTTTGTTCATTCTTCTGCTGATCTCTTTCAAGAAATAACAGTCGCATATGATTTGAAACACTGTATATATTTAAAAAAAAATCATTGAGCGCTTTGTCGAAAGCTATTCAGCTGAAATTAATTATGCGGAATACATATTAATTTGCATGTGTGCTCGGGAACATGATGGGAGTGCTTATGGGTTTGCAAGAGTTTCGATTGCAAGATATTTGAGCTTGAAAGCTTTAGTGAATATTTTTCAATCGTAAAACATTGATCAATTCTGCTTAACATAAAATAAAGTACATGAATGGTTATTTTGTCATTTAACCATTTCTACATTTTCGTTTTTGTCGTTTGATAAATATATGTATTGGTATTTATTTTTTCAAAATTTAAAACAACGGAAATATATTTTGGATCATAAGTGCTTCAGCACATTTGTGATGACTTTTGCAATGGGATTAGGAAATGGTTTCAAATTTCGAGACATTTTTCAGTTTACACGTATTGCAAAAAGCCGACCAGAATTGGACAGATGTTTTAAACCGGAAGTTAACCAAGAATCGTCTAGACTGCGTGAAAATTTCACCCGGTAATACCAGAATTAAAAATAGTCGTGTATTAAAATGTAAACTTTACAAGAAGCATATTAAATTAATGCATGGAATTCGAAATAAATAAACAACGAGACTAAGCTTCAACTTCAGGCAGAAAGATGGAGTTTGTTATGAAATGGCGTCCACTGTTCCATCGGGAGGACATCTAAGCACTTTCAATACTCGGGAAGAGTTTAAGTGAATCATGTTCAAAAGACACACAAAACTAGTTTTCCCAAGAAACTGATAGTTTTTTAATAGGCATATGGTTTTGGTCTCATTGTTTTGGCGATTTGTTCCTTGCCAGACATACAGAACCAACACTGTATAAAGGTTTCTACCTTCTGGTGCACTTAAAGTTTTTCATTGTGAATATTTCATTAACTTCCAAATGTTTTACAATTTTTTTGTCAGTTGGCTCAAAAAGTTGATATTGGCATACAGTGTGGCATTCTGCAAAACTGAAATTTAAAACAAAAATCCTTCAACTCTCTGGATTGTTTTCCCGTTATTTAAATTCGATTTGATAGTACCGTTGTCGGTCTTAACTCGGTCAACGAACAGTTTCACGACAAGTTAATGCGCGGTTTATCTTGGTTGATCTGGTTTAGAGACTATGATAAGAAGGCATCTTGGTCCGTGTGTTATAATTTTAGTACAAAGGTTTCAGGAGAGCCATCGCTTACCAAAGCACCACATGCGATCTTATCGAATTCTTTACTGAACATTAGCAGCTTTAAACATATTGGGTTTGGAAACATTTAGCTACTTGACACTAATGAACCAAAGCGGTGGAAGCCTTTGATAAACTTAACCTTTTTTAAACAAAATTCTATCGAAGGCTCTTTATACTTGCAAACGACTGTGGTAGAATAAAGCTGGATGGGTCTTTTTTTACATGGGACTCTGTATTCGAAACCGGTTGCAATGTATGCGTATCTTAAGATTAAGTGTATACATCACATTAAATATGTATACTTTATGTACATAGCTCCCCAACATTCAGCTGTCACTCGTGAACTCTATTATGTTAATTACGTGCTTGGACCGTTTCTTTTATTATATTCGGGTTTGTTCGCACACGTGTTTCGCGTGATTATTGATGTCATTTAATTGAGATATTATTTGATTTTGACTCGCTTCCAGTACGGAACCTTATCGGATAGCATTGGCTAGCTATTTGAAAATAATAGAACCTCGTTCCGGGAAAACTATGATAAATGCATGTGCGTCAAGTGTCGCCCCAGTTAAGCCTGTGTAGTTGTTTGAAGCAAATATTCTAAACGAAAAACCAGTTTAGGCGCAAAAGTTTCGTTTATAATAAGCCAGTTAGGACTGCACAGTCCAATCTGGGACAAAACTTAACGCACACTTAATTAATTAACGAGGCTCAATAACATCTCTAACACATTACTTGCCTTTTTCAGACCAATTACATATTGCGATCGGGTCCCATGACACGTGCATTTATCTGTACGCCTACCTGACACGTGACGATGGCGCGCAAGTCTGGGACTTCAAGGGTAAACTAAAGGTACAGTATTATTTAGGTCTTGGACTTTAAGGGCAAACTAAAGGTACAGCATGTTGAGGTGTGGGACTTTTAGGGTAAACTGTTAACGTATATATTTTCCCTCTCTGACTTGTTAAATACAGAAGCACGTTGTTATTTAAAACAAAGGCTATATATAGACTGTTGTAAGAAATTAATACATTTGTATATAATACATGAATTGCTTGTATGTTACAACAAACTGGCAATTATATTAACAAAGTTGTGGTGCACACGATGAATTGTATTGTAGAACATATTACAAAGAAGATAATGCAGAAAAAAACGGATAATTGACAAACTATGATGTTGTAAATTGTATTGTCCTTTACTCTGTGAGGTAGGGTCACGCCAGTCCTGTGAACGCCGTTGATTGGTCAGCAGAAGTGGTCGAAGGTCAACGTTTGCTGAGGTCAAGTTCTACAGGCCTGGAGATTAAATACTGTGAGATTGGATTGTTTACCAAACATGCACTTATCAATCATGTTAAATATTTTATATACTGTACTATATCTGTATATTGTGGTTATTATTTCATACGTGTAATTCACAACACGGGTTTATTTTGAATACCTCATAACAAAAGAATTTATGTGAGTAAATCTTCGATACTAAACAGGCTTTTTTATATAGGGTATTATCAGAGTTGTCGTTTCATAAAATCAGTTCGGAAACTCGATACCACGCAAGACGTTGGCAAATGCTTTTAAAAGCGAAAAAAACTAGTTATCTGGAAGATAACGTGCTTATAGATTCTGAAATGTTTTACTGACATGACGCCAGACAACGTTATGCGATTCGTCAGAAAGGTAGCCTATGAAAACACAATCTGTGCTATCTTAAAGATGCTTAAAATGCTCATAGTAGTTGTGTTATACGGGAAAGAAAATAAAGCAGAATTGTCTTTTTTAATGTATTTATTTAATCAATACATGTAAAACAACCGCGGATTAATGTATTTTAGGGCAGCTTGCCACCCTGGATCAATACCAGAAACAGGCCGTTCTAATGGAAGTTAAATGGGCGACGCAGTCCGTTCGAATCGACGCTTCCCTAGCAGGTATCATAGCAACTAGATCAAACACAAAAGCGGAAGTGACATCACTGGCAGTCAATAGGAACATCGCTGTTTCGGGAGACAACACCGGACAAATGTGCTTGTTTCGGTACCCATGTTCTCATGCCGGAGTAAGTCGCCATTCAAAATAATAAATAAGTTTTTTTCTAGGCGATCGTTCTGAAAATTATTTCCAGCTCCTAATAATGAATGATATGCATGTAGGTTACCCGTCAGGATATAAGAAGGACACAAGTTCAACGTAAATGTTTCATAGACCCCAATCAGGCCATTTAAAATAAATAAGATGGCAGTTTTAGCATGTTACGTAACTTGTATAATGATCAATTTGTACTTTAAAAGTAACAGTTCTTGTTTGTTAACAACAAATTTGCAAGATACCATTCTTTTTTTCTTGCTTAACACTATTTCGTGAACAAGACACGAACAACTTAGATCGTATTTAGGTCGCATTTACATAATACAATTTAATAGAAACCTACAGCTTGTCCACCAGTATCATGCATCGTTTAATGACATGCCGCGTTGAATGCGCATTGTGTTCCGTTGCGCGGAAAAGCAAGCAATCGTTAGTTGTATGTTTCAAGACGTTTGTTGTGCATTTGATTATGTATACCGTCATGATACGACTTTTGTATCGCGTTTTCCCATTAGCTGAAGCAAAGTAGTTTATCTCTTTAACTGAACAAAAATGTCATCCACTACCTTTTGCGTGAAAGA
>VMBQ01000591.1:256190-267592 GCA_007657795.1 Dreissena rostriformis | reverse complement strand
TTCATTCACTATTGTAGGCTAGAAGCTTTATTGTAAGCTTTATTTCTGAAATAAATGTTGTTGTTGTTGATTCCACATTTATTGCTTTTAAGGAATTTTGTTCTCAACATTTGTTTCAATTACTTCTCAGATGAAAGAGATATGGTTCCAGTTAATTGAAAAAACATGGCCGCCATGAGGAATTGCAGTTTTCCAAATGTGGTTAAAGTAAAACCATTTGAATGCTCAAGAAGTCATTTTTTACCCATATTTCATTTTATAATTACTCATTTTTGCCCACGTTTCGTGAAACTTGCCCAGATCAGACTAGACAGAGTCAATATTTGTTGAATCTGTGGTCAAACAACATTTCACAGTTTTGCTTTGGGGCAAAGTACTGCTCCAGATAAACAACTTTAACTGATTTTTTTGTTTGTCATTTCACTAACTCAGCTACATGAAATAATTTAATGGGTTCATATTTCACTCATCTTAACTTGTCAGCTTGACCTCTGAATTCTAAGTATATGTATATGTATATGTGTATACGTATATATGAATATGTATATATGTATTAACACATGTATATATACTTAGAATTCAGAGGTCATGCTGACAAGTTAAGATGACTTGTGAACATGCTTGGTTCCTTTAGGCTGAAACTATTAATCTTAAAATCATGATTGACTTTGTTTAATACTTTATACTCGATTTTGTTTGAAAAAGGGTTTTGCAAGTTAAATGATAACAAAAATGTATTTTCACTAGTTATGTCCCCGTTCAAAGAAGAGGGGGTATGTAGTTTTGCTAGATTGTGGTCAGTCGATCAGTCTGTCGGTAGGTCACTGTCACAATTAGTGTGAAAATCAAGGCCTTGTTTGGGGGGCATATTTCTCCGACCACGGAACTCTTTTTTAGTTAATATTTTCATATAAACTTTCAATTGTTGATAGGGATCAGCATATCAAATCTTTTGGAATCATAACAAAAAACTCAACAAATCACAGGTTATTGTTCTTTTACATAAAATTTCTAAACGTTCTTCACATTGTGGTGATTGCAGTCCATCTGGTTAAAAAATGCCTCTTCTGTTTACATGTGCTGCTGTCTTAAAAATATATTAAGTTGATAGTCAATCAGGCTTTGTTTATATAAATTTGATCCTGTTATAGCTGAAACAGTGAACACCATCGAGATCAAATCAGTGTGATTGAGATCAATTAATCAGTGTCAAACCATATGATAGCTGAGGGCATTGATTTGTAATGTACATAGGGGAACAAGCGAACAACTAAAAACTTTAAAATGTCTAATAAACCCAAGGCTGCAACATTTGTGCACAGGGACAGGTCATCATGACACTTTCACTGTTTTGTGGTAAACTGTTGCATTCCAAGTAATTTGTGAGACCAACACTAGGAAGGTGAGAATGGGGATTTAAAATGTTGAATAATGGGAGGTAATCCATTATAGTAGTGATGCAAGAGGTTAACCTTCCGAAAAGAACAGTTAACCGGTTACATTTTGGGGAAAAGGTCAACCTGATATTTTTTATTTATTTTTTCATGAAATGATACCGGTACAGTAACTGTAGTTAGAACAACATGCCACACCAACGAGGGTAATAAATAACGTGTCAACAAACAAAGTAATAAAGCAATAATTCAGTACCTTTGTGGTTACAAACAGGAGGTCCGTTTTGATAATTGGCACTATTGTTTTGTTGAACTCGCGAAAATTTAACTAGCGAACTGCGGGGAGTGGGGCCCCTATATAGTCACGAAGACGTTATTGACACATTTATCTAACTCACGATAAAAATCAGTTGAGACAATGGGTGACTTTTCTTGATGTTTCGTTAACCAATATCCAACACTGATTGCTCGCGAAAGTAAAGTGTTTATGAGTTATAATTTTATTAAGATTCGTATTTTTTGTTAAAATCGTGTCGAGTTAACGTCGTATTTGTTTTATCATAAATTAATATTATAATAAGTTATTAACGTCATCAACGATGCCCACACTACTGTCTGAGGCAATTAACGTCATCAACAATGCCCCCACTACTGTCTGAGGCAATTAACGTCATCAACGATGCCCACACTACTGTCTGAGGCAATTAACGTCATCAACGATGCCCCCACTACTGTCTGAGGCAATTAACGTCATCAACGATGCCCACACTACTGTCTGAGGCAATTAACGTCATCAACGATGCCCACACTACTGTCTGAGGCAATTAACGTCATCAACGATGCCCCCACTACTGTCTGAGGCAATTAACGTCATCAACGATGCCCACACTACTGTCTGAGGCAATTAACGTCATCAACGATGCCCACACTACTGTCTGAGGCAATTAACGTCATCAACGATGCCCACACTACTGTCTGAGGCAATTAACGTCATCAACGATGCCCACACTACTGTCTGAGGCAATTAACGTCATCAACGATGCCCACACTACTGTCTGAGGCAATTAACNGCAGTTTATTGCAGTTGAAGTGACAGTTAAAATGACAGGCCTTACTCAAGTGTTAATGGCTAACAACATTACACACGTGTGATCATTGATGCAATTAACGAATCAATTATCAACCGCACAGAATCGGGAGCAGACGGGCGAAGCGGGATGGTGAAAAATCAAAGAAATTTTTTCTCACCTTTGCCGACACTGGGACAGTTATTCGCACTTCGAGATAAACCACAGTAAATACATGTAAAATTGGGACTCGGGACAAATTATATATATATCGAGATATTGAATTATTCGACATAACAAAAATCGAGATATGCGATGTTTATTAATATAGATAAAGAAGGAAAAAAGTTGGGACATTGAGCTTACTTCGACATATTGAGAAAATCAAGATATCCGATGTCAAGATAACAAGAGTAGACTGTATATACTCATACCAAGTTTCAATGAAATCCGCTAAAGCACTTCCAAGATATGGCTCCAGACACAAAAGTGCCTGTAACAGTCTATTATGTAAAGTTGGAATACAACATTTATTCTAAAATGGACTTTTTCAGCTTCATTTGCTTGGTTTTGACCATGCAAATGTCAGTGGTCATAAAAACAAAGAATAAAGCCATAGTTTATAGAGTTCTCAATTAAAAATAGATGAACCTAGTATAGTAAAAAGCATTTTTTCAAGATACAAAGGAAGGACAGAAGGACGGACGGACAACGCCAAAACAATATCCCTCCGCCTATTGCGGGGGATAATTAAGACACGTGGAAATGAACATTGTGTTGTGTTTATAACTTTTTACTAATATGCTTTTACGCAGGAAAAATAAATACAAAATATGGCATACATTTACAAAATTATTAAAAGAAATGTTATGATACATTTTTATTAAGAAACGGATATGTTTTCAACGCAAGCGATCTTAAATTACTTTCGTTTCTATAGAGAGTACATGTATGAGTAGTTTGACATTTTTAACGTGTACTTGAACACTTTTACTATTAAAGATTTTTCGGTTAACCGGTTACGACAAAAGGTTAACCGGATACTATTTTTTGTAACCTGTTGTATCATTACTTTATAGCCCTAAATTAAGGAGGCAGCAAATAATCATGTGTCAAAAATCAAAATCGTATATGAAATGGGAAACACTCTCGATGCTTACTGCAGAGTCAGAAAAAGTGAAGCATTATAAATCTGTTATAGTTTTAAAACTTTTCTTATTGGTATTTTCCAAAGGCCTCTTGTTGCAACATAAGCCATATATCAGGATTTTTATGAGTCCTGTCAAAACACACTGATTAGGTTTGCTGGTTATTGCCAGAGTAGTATTTTAGTCTTATGACTTATCTTTCATACAACCATGCCTTCATTGTCAGTGTCAGAAGGAATCTTTGGTGAACATTTTCCAGTGCCCGTTTTTTTTTGGGGGGCCAATTATCTTTTGCTGGATCTTTAGGATATCTGCTGAAATCCCAGCAATGTGTGACTGGTTTTCAGTTATGAGATAAGATGCTGTCATTCTGTGGAACTGAAAATACCTACCTGAGTCAGATTGGTTTGTGATAGTGGGCATGATACATGGATTTTTTTTAAGACAAATATTTCTAATTTATAAAGTATGACTTTACTGAAGGACAGTTGTGATTATGGTTATGATGATTCAATGATTTATATAATTTTGAAAGATATTAAAGAAGTTTAAAAAAACAACAACATATAAATCAACACAGAATAAAATTTCAGCATATACTAATGTAATTATGGTTTAATACCATATGAGAAAAATATTTATAAAAATTATTTATTCCACAAAATTGTATGTCAATGAAAATATGTGAACCTACAGTACCATGCAATTAATGAATTACTGTGAGTGAGTGAATTAAGATTTACTTTTCCTTTCTTTTGGAAATGTATGATTTTTACCGGACTCTATTACAGTCACTAAAATAAGAAAAATACCATTGAAAAGGAAAACCTCAACTTGTCTGCTTATCCAGGAAAACATTTACTGTCATCAACTTCAAAACTAATTAGACTATTGTGTGCATGTGTAAATTCATTACAGAAAAAAGGAAAACACCATAAACTTAATGTTTATTTTGAAATGTCAAGATTTTTGTATCTGTAATTGTTTTTGACATGAGCGATTTTTATTTATGTTTGTTCACAAGAAAGACCTCCCATTGCCTCCATTACATAGGAAATATCAATCATATTTCCATTACCACTGTACCTTCTTTATGGTAGTTTCACATAAAATATGGTTTTCATGGTTTTCACGGTCAGTGTCAGTAATTCATCAGTGTCAAAGTTGTGTTTTTTGGTTCTGTAAACTTTCAACATTGAAAAATGAGAGAAAAGAGCATTAAGTTTGAATTTTGAACACCACGGAACAAAATTATAGTCGAAGGGAGAAAACTCTTGAATGTATAATTTCATGCAACATACTAAGTGAGTGACTATTATAACCATTTGCATGCTGGGAAATTTGTCGTCTGCTAAAATGTTGTCTGCTAAATTTCTAAAATTAGCATTTTCTTTGATTTTTTTTCAAAGGATACTATCAGAATAGCAAACAGTTTGGATCCTGATGAGACGCCACGTTCTGTGGCGTCTCATCTGGATCCAAACTGTTTTTAAAGGCCTTCAGAATCCGGTTCCAGCGCTCAAAGGGATAATTGAGTATTTGATCGGTGCTCAGACACTTGCTCTCTATCAGTTCATGAAGCATGGGCTGAATGTAAAATAATTAGTAAACAAAATAATCTGAACCTTTATATAGACTATAATAGTCTATACTATAAAAGACTAATAGACTACCAGGCTTCGCGAAATTGGAAAAAATCTGCCGGTCATCCGGACAGGCATTTCAGAAAATGTGCCGGTCCGGAGAAAGAAAAACAACACAACTATGTACATTAACATAAACCCTTTATTTGAGCTCAACAAGCCACTGCAAGTGCTTTATCATAATAAGATAACAGTTATTAACAGTTAATTTAAGTTCCTAACAATGATTATATGTCCAATGTTTAAACAAAATTAAGACTGAATTACCGTTGACATGAGACATTAAAATCCAACGTAATCCACGCATGCATACTGCGTCTGTTGCTCAATCAAGAGAAATCCTGTTTTGACACAAAGGGGTGTACATTATACAGTGTATTTAACTGACACGTGTCATTTCCTGTAAAACGCGAATGCAATAAAGCTGTATCGAATGCGTTGACTTCGTTTAGGTAGAATAGTAATGATTATTACCCGTTGTGTCACTGTGTATTGTGTTTTCAGAGGTGTGAAGGTGAAGCCAACACACAACAGATCAAAGACAATAACCAAAATTGAAAACAGTAAATGTGTATTGATAAATGTATACATACCGTTTTTCTAATGTGCATATATATCCGATAATCAAATTTTATTACAACATCAATTAAACAAAAATATGGCCATTTATGGACGAGTGAATTTAAATTTAGATTGAATGCAATACGATGCAAAGCAACGTTTTATTGTGTCATACGCAGTCATGAAAAAAACGTGCTTCCCCGGGACTTTCTGCAAACCTGACGAAAATGGAAGTCAATTTCTGTTAACAAATACACTGCGTTTGCATGTAATTAAATCGTCTGGATAACTTATTTAATTTATCTTTGACTGTTACGTTCTCAATTGCATTTTAGCAGAACGCAGTTGTTGATTTTGCGAATGAGTTTGAAGTAGGTGTTGTGTAACCAGTTGGATTTGCTAATTCTACGTAACAAACTTATTGCAAACATCAAAACAATGAGCGGTTTCATTTTCATGATGTGGTAAGGGGTTTGCTCTTCGAATTTTCAACTTTAAAAAAAAATGATTTGTTTGCATTCATTTCACATTTTGCCGGTTGCCAGGACCGACATTCTTGTTAAACCTGCCGGACCAAATCGAAATCTGCCGGTCAGGACCGGTGGACCGGCAATTTCGCGAAGCCTGGACTACTAGACTCTAAAGTAAATATTACATCAAAATTGTACAAAGGCATAACTGAGTTTTCTGCCCTTCATTCCTTCTCACATTTTAAGCTTGCCTTGCCACAAAATGGTGAGCTTTTAATTGTTATCACCTTTTGTTTGATGTATGTCGTGTGTCGTTAACATTTGCCTTGTGAACACTCTAGAGGACACATTTATTTCCCAATCTTCATAAAACTTGGTCAAAACATATAAATTTTGTCTCAGTTATATCTAGGCCATTTTAGAAACTGGGTCACATGGGTTCAAAAACAATGTCAAATTTAATAAAAGCTTGTGAACACTTTAGAGGCCACATTTATTTCCCAATCTTCATGAAACTTGATCAGATCATTTATCTCAATGATATCTTGGCAGAGTTTAAAACTGGGTCACATGGGGTCAAAAACTTTGTCACTATGTCAAATTAAAGAAAAAAAATTGTGAATACTCTATAGGTCTTATTAAGTGCCCATTCTTCATACAACTTTGTCAAAACATTTGTCCCAATGATATCTCATGCGAGTTTTAAAGCTTATGAACCATGTAGAATTTAGCCACATTTATTGCCCATTTTTTGCATACTTGCTCAGAACATTTGCGCAAATAAAATCTCCCCTTACTTTGAAACTGGGTCTTGCCGGAGTTCAAAACTGGGAAACCTTTGCTAAGTAAAATATGACACAGGGTCAAATAAAAGGAAAAAAAAACCTTTTGAACAGTAAGAAGCAACATTTATTGCCCAATTTGCATGGAACTTGGTCAGAAAATTTGTCTCAATGATATCTCAGCTTTTTTTTAAAGTTTGAAACTGGGTCATGTAGGGTTTAAAAAAAACACATGGACACCATGAGTAGGTGCTGTTTTCCTTAAGTGGGTAAAGTAAAACCATTTGAACACTCAAGAAGTCAAAAAATTTACTCACTCATCGTGAAATTTGCTCAGAACAGTAAGCAAGTATATATATCTGGGCTTAGTTGACAAATGATTGTTTGTTCTTTAAAAACATGGCAGCCAGGTGTTGAGGTAGTTTTCTTTATTAGTCTATTGCAAAACTTTGTGAACACTACCTGCTCAGAACCTTGTACCTCTTTACTTGGGGTCTCTGGTGAGCACCTTATGTCCTTTGGACCTCTTATTTGTATGCAGTTTCTTGTGTTAATCATGCATGCCATATGTCCCGGATTGTCCGGGATCGTCCTGGATTGTCCAGGATTGTCCCGGAAATGAAGAACGTGTCCCACAGTCCCGTAAATCTATCAAATGTCCCGGATTTTACAAAATCCATACATACATGTACCTTATCTTAGGCTTAACTGCACCTCGAATCTGTGTTCCCACTAATCCGCAACGTCTCCATGGCAATGCCTACCCCAATAGGTGACTACGCTACTTGTCAAAATTGATCAATAAACAGGGATCCTGTTATCAGTGTAAATCGCATCAGCCAATCAGCGCTAAGGCAGTCAAATACACACCAACCCCATGTGAAGGTCTCAACGACTTAATGGAATTCTCGCGAAAATTTGCCATCTATGAGAATGAACAGTTTGACGTCATTATAGGGAGCCGCTTGCTGTCAAAGCAATATAATTGGCTTCCTTTGTCTAGCGATCAACATGCTAAACCAATCGTATAACAGCACGTGCATAGCCCCGCCTTTTCACGGAGAAGGCGGAATTAACAGTTAAGTGCACTGCTCAATGCGCTACAGCGTACATCAATTACTATACATGTATGCCTTGTAAAACCCGTGTTTTAATAAGAGCACGAAATAGTTAATGTCGCATGGAAAGCGTGCGTGTTGCAACAGACCATATGTGGCTAAATAAACGCCTGCAACTCAGTACATGTAGTATTTTAGAATGAAAAATTTACATCGGAATCAATGCACACAATGAGAAAGTATTACCCCATTGAAACTATAGAAAAAATACGTCAAGTTACGACGAATAAATTAAATTAAAGTCATGTACACAAAAGCAATTTGGTGCTCTTTTCTAACACGAAAAATACGTGGCTTGTATCTAGTAGCGGAAGTAGTAATGTTTAATTTGACATTAATAGATCTATTGTATTTCGGATAGGCTTTTGAACTTTATAATTAGCAATTTACGATGTGAAAAAAAAATCATACCAAAAATGCATATATGTCTATATATATAGGTATATGTATACATGTCCCGGAAAATCTGCAAAAGTCCCGGAAAATTGAGCTCTGAATGTCTTGGAATTGGTCTGAATATTTATGGCATGTATGTGTTAATAATATTTTGAGACGATATGATCATGACTGGTGTCATTGGTGTATGTTTTCGCTACTTTATCAATGTCTAACTATGCACAGCTTAATAGTTATTTTATAAATATCAAATGTTATCCAGGTTAAAAAAACCCTGTTACAGCCATGTTCTCGGTTTAAGACTGATGTTGTGTCATACCAGAAATTAATTAAGGCAGATGTAATTAATTTGAAGTGTCTTTTTACACATAACTTAGTATGCACAAATTATCAATCATAATAATGTTGTAAAGGAAATGTTTTGAATGGGTTTTATAGTTTATAAGATTAATATTTGAAAAAAATGACATGACACCATTCATGAATGACGTCCATTGGAAACAGAATATGTCTTTACTTTGAGTGTTTTAATGTTTTTCTTTGTTTTGGTGGAAAAAGATTGCAATTAAGTGAAAAAAAAAGAAAAAAAAAGAAAGAAGCACTTTTGTAACAAGACAATCTTAAGGTCCCAAAGCAGGTAATGTAAAGTTGCTTGAGTAAAACTGAAATTTAAAATGAAGAAATATAATATACAAACTATATGTTTATGGGGTTCATTTCTGTAACAATTTATTCAGAAAACTGAAATTTGGTGTGTTGCATAGATAAGGGGAAAAATAACGCTGATCTTGAAATTAAAGGCAACTGTTAATACTTTCTATCAGTGCATTAACCCATTTATGCCTAGCGTCTAGAAAAAAGGCCTTGGCAAACAGCGTAGACCCAGATGAGACGCCGCATGATGCGGCGTCTCATCAGGGTCTGCGCTGTTTGCTTGAAGGAATTTCTGTAAGAAATATTCTAAATATAGAAATAAATATACCAGACATCCCTAATTTTGGAAATAAATTGATCCAATTTAGAAGGACGGGAGAGTCCACTCAGCATAAATGGGTTAAATTGTGTGGATGATAATAAATCATCTGGTAAATTATTGGCATTTATACATTGATTATTATAACTAACAACTGTGATCAAAAAGCCATCAAGTAGAAGCTAGTTGATTGGGTATTGTAATATCAAGGCATTGCAATAGCATAACATGGTAATAGGAAGATGTAATAGTGGGGAATACTAGAAGCAGGCTATTGCAAAAGCATTTAATTTCAATGGCAGGAATTTCAATAGCTTATCGTTTGCAATAGCAGGGAAAAGCAGAAAAATGAAATTTCAATTGCATATCAATGCAATGGCGGGGAAAATAAATAACAGGGATTGCAATACCAAACAAAAACAATTGCCGCGCATTTAAATAGTTGAGAATGCACTGACAGGGAAATGTAATTGTAGGCCTTAGCAATAGCCGGGCTACACAAACGCATGTAATTCAAAATAAAAGCGGAAAGCTTGAAAGGGATATTGGAATTAAAGTAACATGGTTCAAAGACGACATTTTGTTTGTTATGTGTACATAAATTGTTGGCAACCATTTTAAATTATAGTATACAAAACGTTTTTGTTAAGTTTTTATTAATTATATGAATTTCAAATTGCATACAAATTAGTATGATTCCACTCAAAAAGTTTGTCCAAAGTATAATACCATGAATATACATGTACTGTTAAACTTTGCACTTACTATGAACATATTACACTCAAATGCGACATCTCTATGTTCAAGCAGCAGTGTTGTACTTTCTGTTTAAATGAATTGTGTGGGAAATACAATAGTAGTACTCTTAGTCATAACCTTTATAATCACAAATATGTTTTCAACTCCTGCCACATTTTAAGAGAAAAAATCTTCAGTATGAAACAGGAGCCTTCCATTTTTCAAATCAACAATGTTTGTATAATTAGTGTTGCTTAAAGGAAAATCCATTAATTTCTTGGTGGCATATCAGAATCAAGCAATCTGACTGGTTTATATTCAGTGTCCCCATTTTTCATTGTTACCTGTAACACGGTAGGTTTTGTTACTGTTTTTTGGTGCAGGTTTTTCATTTCATTTTATTTTTATGCTATGTGTCATCGCCTGCGGGTATTTTTTTCTATTTATTTAATTAATGTTTTTGTATAAACTTTCATGTGACGCACTTTACGGTGTCAGTTAGTTATCATTATGACATTTGGTATACTTTTAAGCTGTATTAATTGCTTTGTGACTGGTTTAATGAAAAAGAACACAGCATTTGCATCATTGTGGCAATTTCACGCCAGATAAATTTTATGTTTTAAATCGTGGTTCATGGGTACATATTGTATGTTTGTACCCTTTATCAAGCTACATTTTTAGCTCATCTATTTAAAAAAAAAAAACTATGAGCTATTGTCATCACCTTGGCGTCTGCGTCGGCGTCTGCGTCTGCGTCGGCGTCGGCGTCCGGTTAAGTTTTGCGTTTAGGTACACTTTTCTCATAAAGTATCAATGCTATTGCATTCAAACTTGGTACACTTACTAACTATCATGAGGGGACTTGGCAGGCAAAGTTAGATAATTCTGGCTTGCATTTTGACAGAATTATGTGCCCTTTTTATACTTAGAAAATTGAAAATTTTGGTTAAGTTTTGTGTTTAGGTCCACTTTTTTCCTAAAGTATCAAAGCCATTGCTTTCATACTTGCAACACTTACTAACTATCGTAAGGGGACTGTGCAGGCAAAGTTATGTAACTCTGACTGGCATTTTGACAGAATTATGTGCCCTTTTTATACTTAGAAAATT
>VMBQ01000591.1:199314-255982 GCA_007657795.1 Dreissena rostriformis | reverse complement strand
AAGCCATTTTTTTTGGTCTCCCCCCCCCCCCCCACAAAAAAAAAGTTTTTTTTTTCCCTCTGGTTTTTCTTATTCTCATTATTCCCCCTCTCCACCCTCTCCCCTGCAAAAAAAAAGTTTGTTGTTTTTTTTTTAAACATGGTAAAAAAAAACACAAATATTTTTTATTTATTTTTGAAAGACCGTCCAACCATCCCACCCAAGCTATTGCTATCAAACTTATAATATAATCTTATTAGTTTGTTTTATGTCTTTACAAATGTTCAATAGATTGTGGGAAATATACCTGAGCTCAGAATGGTCTATAATGTACCACTTCTTAAAAACATAAGCGATCATATGTTTCAATTATGGCCCTCTTCTAGTTAGAATATGACTATATTACCCAGTTCTTTCCACAGGCCTTTAAACGGTCCCTGAGTGGGGCGCTTAAATTTCAAAATCAGTGTCAGCGGGGCGCCTGAAATTTTCCGATCAGTGTATTCTGGCAGTTACTGCAGCTTAAGATCAAAGTGATATCAACTTCGCTGAAAATCAAGGCAATACCTGCACACTTGCCACAGAAATCTTGGCCTGTTACTTAAAACACTGATGATGGCAAGCGGGTGTAATCCTCGTGGAAAACGTGAATTTCATGTGTAATACTGTGAAAACATAAGTTAAGTTTTGCTATATAGAAGATAGAAACTTGATGTTTGGCATGCATGTGTATCTCATGGAGCTGCACATTTTGAGTGCTGAAAGGTCAAGGTCATCCTTCAAGGTTAAAGGTCAAAAAACTAAATCCAAGGGAAGTAATAAGCTTTAAAGGGAGATAATTTTATATACCTGCCAAATGATAAATAGCAATTGTATTTCAAAGCGGCGCAGTAGGGGGCATTGTTTTTCTGACGAACACATCTCTTGTTTTGGTTTTTTTAAACATGGTTTTAAAAAAATAAATAATAAATTGAAAGACTGTCCAACCATCCCACCAAAAAATTGCCATAACTTCTTTATTTATGATCAGATTTGATTTATACTTTGACAAATAGATGAGCGGTCTGCACCCGCTAGGCGGTGCTCTTGTTTTTGGTGTTACTGTCTAGACATGTTATGTTTGCATTATCATAACCTTTATAAACATGTAAGATATGTTTGGATCATCATCACATGTAAACACATGACAGCCATATTTGAATCCTCATGTCATTTATGAAAATCTAATATATGTTTACATCACCATGAGATGTATGCACATAACAGCTACATTTGCATCATCGTGACATTAAAACATACAACAGCTTTATTTGCATCATTGTAACACTAATACAAACAACAGCTATATTTACATCATTGTGACATTAATACACACAACAGCTTTATTTGCATCATTGCGACATTAATACAAACAACAGCTATATTTACATCATCGTGACATTAATACACACAACAGCTTAATTTGCATCATTGTGACATTATTATACAAACAACAGCTATATTTACATCATTGTGACATTAATACACACAACAGCTATATTTACATCATTGTGACATTAATACAAACAACAGCTATATTTACATCATCGTGACATTTATACATGCATCGTCATGACATTTATACACACAACAGCTTTATTTGCATCATTGTTACATTTGTACACACAACAGCTACATTTGCATCATCACACTCATCTTTGTTGTCAGTTTCAACCATATTAGCCCTTTTGTTATCTGTGAATAAATTACTTTATTTTGTTTATATTTCAAGGAAGGACAATGGTTTGCCAGCTGGGACTTTGTCCATGTTCAAGTAAGTGTAAGAATTTGCATCTGCCTGATGTCCAAATTTTAATATAATCAATGATAAACTCCATATAGAAATGTCTTTAAAGCATAACATATTGCCTACTGTGACAGAACAGGGACTTAAGTGGACCTGCAAAGATTAAATTAAAATTTAATCTTAAAAGAATTATTAACTTAATGAGCTAAGCAATAAAGCTGACTATGATATAAGCAACCAATTGATTAAAGTATTGATTTAGTAACGTGTAACCACATGGTGAAAACAAAGCCAAGACTGTTTCACTTGTAACCATAAGGTCAAAACAAAGTCAAGACTATGTCATTTGTAACCATAAGGTCAAAACAAAGCCAAGACTAAAGGCACTTATAACCATAAGGTCAAAACAAAGCCCATACTTTGTCACTTGTAAACATAAGGTGAAAACAAAGCCAAGACCTTGTCTCTTGTAAACATAAGGTCAAAACAAAGCCAAGACTTTGTCACTTGTAAACATAAGGTGAAAACAAAGCCAAGACTATCTCACATGTTACAATAAGGTCAAAACAAAGCCCATACTATGTCACTTGTAACCATAAGGTCAAAACAAAGCCAAGATTATGTCATTTGTAACCATAAGGTCAAAACAAAGCCAAGACTAAAGGCACTTGTAACCATAAGGTCAAAACAAAGCCCATACTATGTCATTTTTAAACATAAGGTCAAAACAAAGCCAAGTCTAAAGGCACTTGTAACCATAAGGTCAAAACAAAGCCCATACTTTGTCATTTGTAAACATAAGGTCAAAACAAAATTAAGACTAAAGGCACGTGTAGCCATAGAGTCAAAACAAAGCCCATACTATGTCATTTGTAAATATAAGGTCAAAACAAAGCCCAAACTATGTCACTTGTAACCATAAGGTCAAAACAAAGCCAAGACTATGTCTTTTGTAACCATAAGGTCAAAACAAAGCCAAGACTAAAGGAACTTGTAACCATAAGGTCAAACAAAGCCCATACTTTGTAATTTGTTAACATAAGGTAAAAACAAAGCCAAGACTAAAGGCACTTGTAGCCATAAGGTCAAAACAAAGCTCATACAATGTCATTTGTAAACATAAGGTCAAAACAAAGCCCAGCCTATATCACTTGTAACCATAAGGCCAAAGCAAAGCCAAGACTATGTCACTTGTAACCATAAGGTGAAAACAAAGCCCATACTATGTCACTTAAAAACATAAGGTGAGATCAAAGCCAATACGATGTCGCTTGTAAACAGAAGTCAAAACAAAGCCAAGACTTTGTCACTTGTAACCATAAGGGCAAAACAAAGCCAAGACTTTGTAAATTGTAACCATAAGGGGAAAACAAAGCCAAGACTATGTCACTTGTAACCATAAGGGCAAAACAAAGCCAAGACTTTGTCACTTGTAACCATAAGGTAAAAAAAAACAAGACTATATTACTTGTAACCATAAGGTGAAAACAAAGCCAAGACTATGTCACTTGTAATCATAAGGTCAAAACAAAGCCAACACTATATCACTTGTAACCATAAGGTCAAAACAAAGCCCAGACTATGTCACTTGTAACCATAAGGTCAAAATAAAACCAAGACTATGTCACTTGTAACCATAAGGTCAAAAAAGCCAAGACTATCACTTGTAACCATAAGATGAAAACAAAGCACAGACTATGTCACTTGTAACCATAAGGTCAAAACAAAGCCAAGATTATTTCACTTGTAACCATAAGGTGAAAACAAAGCCAAGACTATGTCACTTTTAACCCTAAGGGCAAAACAAAGCCCAGACTATGTCACTTGTAACCATAAGGTCAAAATAAAGGCATGACTATGTCACTTGTAACCATAAGGTAAAAAAAGCCAAGACTATATCACTTGTAACCATAAGGTAAAAACAAAGCACAGACCATGTCACTTGAACCATAAGGTGAAAAAACAAAGCCAAGATTATATCACTTGTAACCATAAGGTGAAAACAAAGCCAAGACTATATCACTTGTAACCATAAGGGCAAAACAAAGCCCAGACTATGTCACTTGTAACCATAAGGTAAAAAAATAAGACTATATTACTTGTAACCATAAGGTGAAAACAAAGCCTAGACTATGTCACTTGTAACCATTAAGTCAAAACAAAGCCAAGACTATTTCACTTGTAACCATAAGGTCAAAAACAAAGCCAAGACTATGTCACTTGTAACCATAAGGTCAAAACAAAGCCCAGGCTATGTCACGTGTAACCATAAGGTTAAAATAAAACCCAAAACTGTGTTACATGTATCATAGAAAATAAGTTTGATCAGACAATCAATTTTCATCTAAACTGTTTTAAAATGCATATGTGGCTACTTCTCGCAGCAAAAACATGAACCAAACTTCATGAGAAGGTGTTAAAATTCCTAGACATGGCAACCATCTTCTGAATTAACTAATGAATAAATCATTGGTAATTGCAGAATGTTTTGCAGATTCCAATACCCAGCAATTGTCTGGAATATGTCGGATGCATCAGTGCCTGTGTGGAAGAATTTGCAGTTGTGTTTTTATCTTGGCACTTCCATGAAAGTTTTTTTTGTTGCAAGTTTTTTTCTCTTTAAATATTATTGATGAACAAGACGCATTTTAAAGATTGTCTAGCCATATTTGTTTGATTGTTTTTTGGTTTGGAGCAGTAAAATATGTGTTTGAGACTTAGTTATTAATCAATGGTGATTTTCTTAGGGTGAAACTCTTGTATAGTATATTGAAGAGGTAAGCAAATAAATTTACACATATTTAAGTTCTGAAGCCTTTTTGGTACTATAACCCAGTATGCTTAGAATATTTAAGCTATAAATTATTGGCATATATTGTCTGTATGAAGCAAAGTTCTGTTAAAACATCTTGGGCTGATATAATGTAAGAAGTACATATTACAAATACATGCTTTATACATATATTCATAAAGAAATGTTGAAAAATCATCTTTGATGGCATTCATCATGTTTCATGAATTTTAATATCTTCATAAAGGAATGCTTCTTAATCATCTCGGATCCAAATAATCATGTTTCAAATACATGATTCATACCCCAAAACCCCCACAAAAACAAGCATGAAAAACCATTGGCTGAACACTTGGTGGTTTTCATGGCGGAATCAGGGCAGAGAGGGTCTGCTTTGCTTCTGTATGGCTCCAGAAAACTTCCATCACAGATGCAAGCGCAGGCCCTAACAGCAGGAACAGGGCACATGGCAAGGCTGTTCTGTTGTGCTTGGCTGGGAACCAATGACCCAATGGTGCCTGCTCAGTAGTCTGCTTATCTTGTCATGGAGAAGCTTGTTTATTCAGCTCCAAACCTCTGGGTGCTTGATAATTGCCAGTCTATGTGTGCTAGGTGCTTGATAATTGGTTCCACTTCATCTGGAAGCTTGGTAATTATTTTTGACACTGCAGAAATCTCCTGCAGTGTTTGGCAATTAACATGTCAGCCAGTAATGAATCTGTCAGAAATTCTCTCAACAAATTCAGCCATTAATTGCTAAAAATAAGGCCTGTCATGAATTGGTTATCTGAGATTACATAAAAATTGTTTATGGTCTATGGCACTAAGGTATTGAATTGGGGCTCCATGGTTAACATTTTTATCAATATTGCAATTTGATCTTGTGAAGGTGATAAAAATGAGTTACAAGAACACCAAATGTAACATGATCAATAATCAAAATTTACTAGATGGTAAAACAATTGATTTCCATGTGTTAGGCGAATTTGATATTGCATAGTTGTTAATATTAGCTATTTACAAATAAAAGTAAAATTTTGCCAAATGGTATGTATTGGATTGATAAAGAAAGTAAGAGTTTGATGTATTCCTATGATAATGGAATATTTTTCTGGTGAAAGGTAAAGGTCACATGTCAGATAAAATGAATGAATAAAACACATGCTTCTGTTTTTCAACATAAAGGTGTTCAGGGTCAAGGTCACATTCCTGATAAAAATGAAACACAGAAACAAATGAGCATCTCCTCTTAGCAAAATCAAGATTAATGCATGTGCGTAAAGTGTTGTCGAAGGTTAGCCTGTGCAGTCGGCACAGGCTAATCAGGGACAACACTTCACGCCTAAACTTGATTTTTGTGAATAATAGCGTCCTTTAAAGAAAAATACCATCAGACTGCACAGGCTAATCTGGGATTACACTTTACACACTTGCATTAAGCCCTGTTTTTCAAAAGTGCGACTCACATGTATTTTACAGAAAAGTGTTCGGTGCAAGTGAGACACAGCCTGCAGGGGAACATGTGGTGCCCATGGTTACCGAAGATGTTTTAAGGTCAAGGTCAAATTCCAGTCCCAATCCAGTGCAGCAGATATACGCCACTGTGGCCCGGTGGTTACAGGGCTGTCCTAGGCACCAACTGTGTAGGCACCAGCATGCCTGTGTGTATTATGTACTCGAGGTAAGGAACGTAATGTGTAGTGTGTATTTTTTTATGCATTCCAGTGATTTATAGAGAAATATCAGTGAATTAAAACTGATAATTCACTGTTTCAAACAGTTGAAATGAACTGTCAAAATTATCGGTTATTTTCTCTGTTGAACTGTGAAATGACGTTGTTTTCATATTTCAACAAAAATACAACAAAAAAATTATTTGCAAGCATAAAGTAAAAAGAAAATTTGTTTGATTTGGTGGAATATCGATTTTAATTCACTCTTGGTCCTAGAACTAATATATTTTCTATGATAACTCTGGAGTTAAAATCAATATTCCACCAAGTCCAACAAATATTTTTCTATTATTAGAAAAAAGTTGAATTAATTTGACCTTTTTGCCTGATAATCTTCAGAGATTATGATGCACACATTTTGGAGACTTATATTTTAACCAAAATACCTACAGTACAAAAGTTGTGTGTACTAAGTATTCTGCTTTGAAGTAGGAAATGTAAACAATTTAAATTACATGGCAATACAACAAAGAAAGACTTTTACAAAGTTGGCACAAAGTAAGCACTTAGAAGTATTTCTTCATTATTTTTTTTACAACCTTATATCAATGAAATGAACATTGAAGAAAATCTTTACAGATGTTATGATGTCTTGATGAAAGTCAGTTGCACTTAACATATATATTGATATTGTGATATTAGTATTGATATAAGGGACATAACTGTAGATGTATCAAATTAACCTCACTGAATTCCCTTGTTTTGTTACCTTTTGATTAACTTTTGGCATTTTTTTTAGAAATGACTGTTTTTTTAGTAATGACTACCTCTAATATGTTTAATTGTGTTGCTAATAATAATAATAAGGAATAAAATTTGTTAAGTTTTTGATAGAACATTCAATTTGTGTTGTATACAAGTTTGCTTAAGACTATTTATATGGTAGGGTAGCTTTAAACTACAATTATACAGCTATTATTTCTGAATGTGATAAGATTGTACTGTTAACTATATGCTAACAATATTTTTTAATTACAGGGTGGCCTCAAGATGTTTGGCTTCGGCTAAGATTGTATTGTTAACTATAATTTTATGCTTACAAGATTGGACTGTTAACAATATGCTTATTTTTTTTTCTATTTACAGGGTAGCCTCAAGATGTTTGGCATTGGCTACGTGATTCAGGCTGTGATAAAGTTGTTGAGTTCCATCACCAGAGTGTTCAGAAGGCCCAAGATTGTGATATCTGCTCTGTTCAACTCCACCAACCTGGGGCTTGGGGCCTTCCTTGCAGGCTTTGTGGGAATATATAGAGTAAGAATGTACATTTAGTTTGAAGGAATTTATCCATGCAGTTAAATTTATTTGAGGCACGCTCTGGGAAAACGGCTCTTAATGCATGTGCGTGAAGTGTTGTCCAAGATTAGCCTCTGATGTCTGCACAGGCTTATCAAGGACAACACTTTTTGTTTTAATGGTATTTGCCTTTAAACAAAGTCTCTTCTTAGGGAAAATCCAGTTTATGCGGAAAGTGTTGTTTCTGATTAGCCTTAGCAAACTGCACAGGTTAATCATGGAAAATACTTTACGCACATGCATTCAACCCTGGTTCAAAGAGGCTCATTTATAGCTTATTGTGGTGTATGATAAAGGTTTGTCATAGTAAAAGACCCTCAGCATAATTGTAACTGAAGTTTTGATTTTTTGTGCCCTCATATCCTTGGTGCATATTTATTTTCTCATGTCCATACTTCATTCATTCTTATATTGAAAAACTAACTAAGTACATAAAAGATGATATAAAGCAATCTTAAAACAAGAAACAAATCACACTCCCCATAAACACAATTGTTAAACTATTTTAAATTTGTTTTGATTTTGAAGTTCTTCAATCAAATTTCTAATCAGGTTTTAAATATAGGGTTGTTGTTTTTAATAGTACGAGAGTGAGTTGTGCAAATTCATTTTCGTTTTTCCAAATAGAGCTACATCTTAAAATGAAAATGAGATTTGATTGAAATATTTTACAATGTATTATTGTACATATCTTGTAAAAATGTTTTGTACATAATCATTAGTGTAATAAGTTGGTAAGTGTATGACTTTGACAGACATGGTTGTAAACAATACTGTCACACCATTTGAAACGTAACTTCTGCAGGGTTTGAACTGCGTGCTGCGCTGGTGTAGGGACCGAGATGACAGTGTGCATGGTCTGGTGGCAGGGTTCGTGGCCGGCTGGTCCATGATGTTCTACAAGAGCTCCACTATAGCCATATACTCTGCATTGAGAGTGGCCGAGGTACAGTGTATTGGCCTGATTTGTTTTTCTAACATGGTTAGGATTTTAAATTGGGAGTTGTTAGTACATTGTTTTCTTGAGCTCCACTTTTGCAACTTCCTGTGCTCTCAGATTTGGCTGAGTTATGGTGAAATCTAGTTTATTTGCCCATATTTTTAGTTCCTTATTTTCTGAATAAGTTAATAGGGTAGTTGGTGGTTTGTTTTTCAACTGTTTTCTACAAGTGCTTCACAATTGCCATAAAGTCTGACCTTAGAGTAGCTGAAGTAGGGTAAAATACAGCGTGTTGGCTTGGAAATGCAAGCAAATAGTGCCAAGTCTAGGATGGTGAATATGGCAAAGATAAGTCAAATTTTCTGTTGATCCTTGTCCATTGGAAAATCCTTAACAAAATAAATGCTCTCTTTTGTTTAAATTAATTTAACCTCTTAACACCTGATGCCCAAGTTCCATGTTTAGACAAAAATGCAGATTAAATTGAATATGATTCATTGGCATAATGATTTGGCAGCTCTATTGTGAGGTGTGAACCCCTAGACTATATATGTTCAACTCTGATTATTAGGTATATTGCAGATTAATTCAAATACGTTTGATTGATATTTGTGACAGCTCTATTTTGGGGGGGGGGGGGNCAGGCTAATCAGGGACAACAATTTCTGCTTTTATGGAATTTTTCGTTTAAATAATGTCTCTTCTTAGCGAAAATCCAGTTAAGGCAGAAAGTGTCGTCCCACATTAGCCTGTGCGGACTGCACAGGCTAATCTGGGATGACACTTTACGCACATGCATTTTGCCAATTTTTCTCAGAACACAACACATATGCCCTTCTTCAATGGTGCTATAACATTAATAAAATATTTACAGCAGCTCTGTTGTTGGTTGTGTATTTTAAATGCTGTATTGCAATGGTACTATAATATGATTTACACATTTGGGGCAGCTCTTTTGTGGACTTTGTCTTTCAGATGATGTATTTCAAGGGTATAGCGATGGGCAGACTGCCGTACATCCGCTGTGCAGACATCATCCTCTACAGCATCTCTACCTCCATCGTCTTTCATGCCGTAATTATGACTGCAGAGTTTGTGGTTCTATATCCACATTACTCAAGCAATAAAATTGGACTTTCAAATATGTCATCACTTTAAGGTGTAGAAGTGCACGACTCTTTCTATTTTTTCCAGTCTAATTGTTGGATTATATTTTGTTTTTCTTATTGCACAAAAAATGCCCGGTACAGCTTAGATGTATATGCCTTTCACATGTATCTCTATATGCAGAATTCCTATTTGGAAGCTTATAACCATGTCGTTATAATATTATTTTATTTCTAAAAAATTGCTTAAACAGCATACATTTTTTTACCTTACAAAGAGACCTCGCTTGAGATTTGATATGGGGTGGGTTTATCGACTTGTTCTCGAATGAGCAGATTTTAACCAAAAGTTTACACCTGCCCAACCAGACAATGACATACCATAGTCTTATACTCAACATTGTGTTGTCTACATATGTCTTAAAACATGCTCTCAATCAGGCCTGTTTACACTCCTGTGACAGACCCTAGCTGACATTTATGCTCAGTTTGATCTGTCAAGGCTTACACATTCTGTTTTAATTATTAATTAAATTGTTTTTGCCTTTTCCAGGCTGTCTTAGAACCACACAACCTCCGCCCGGCCTACTGGAACTTCCTTCTCAGGGTTACAGGCAACAGGTTGGACCTAGTGTAGTATTTTATATGATGCTAGCTATGGGAAAATGGGGTCAAATGAATGTGTGGTAAGTGTCGTCCCAGATTATTGTCCCCTACCGGAGGGGACTTATGGTTTGCACTCTGTCCGTCAATCCGTCCGTCCGTCAGTCCGTCCATCAGTCTGTCTGTCACACTTTTCTGGATCCTGCGATAACTTTAAAAGTTCTTCATATTTTTTCATGAAACTTGAAACATGGACAGATGGCAATATGGACATTATGCACGGCATTTCATTTTGTCCCTACGTCAAAAATTCTGGTGCTATGTCAACAAATATGTAATAAAAAAAATAAAATAATAATCTGACAATGGTGGAGCCGGTAGGGGACATCATTGCTTGGCAATAGCTTGTTTTTTGTGTATTCCACACCGGCTAATCAAGGGCGACACTTACATTATTTTGCTTTTATTTTGTATTTTTCATTTAAAGGAAGTCTCTTCTGAGCAAAAATCTAGAATTTCCTAATAAGCTTAGTGAAACGGGGCCTTGATTATTTTATTAAGCTTTAAAGTTGGTCAGTGATTTCCTAAAGTAAGAGAGGAATTTAAGTTTATTTTTAAGTAAGCTACAATAATCGATCAAACTACATGTAGCAGGCTGCTTTAACGGCCTTCTTGATCCAAATGAAACTCTTGGTTGATTTTATCGTAGGATGCAAAACTAGTGTGTATGTTTGCTTTGATATTGGCACAATACTTTGAAAAATAATTAAGAAAAAAAAAGAAGTCAATTTGTCTGTATTCTGTTGCAGATTTGCTGAGATGAATCGTAAGCTTCTAGACCCCTGGGTCCACAATTGCTCACACATCAATCCAGATTTCTGGCCAAATTATGACATGCGCTTTACAAAACTTGTGAAGCCGACGTCTTGAAAGGGAAACAACTAGGCTCAATGCAATCTGTGATTGAGCATAAACATTTTGATTTAACTGCAGTGCAGCATTTATGAAAGTGTAATCAAAATAAAACATATTTCATTGATTGATAGCTTTCAATTTTGTGATAAAAACCACAATCATGATGAATTTGATAGGTTAGAGAAATGTGCTCATAATTGAAGAAACAGTTTGATTATATTTTGTGAATCATGCAATTAACTTTCAGGATTTTAACCAATGAGGTTTAATAATTGTTTTTCATTATTAATAATTGTGTTTCATTATAAATAATTGTGTTTCATTATTAATATTTGTGTTTCATTAAAACAACTAGCTGACATCAGTTTTTATTTTTGTTAAAATGATAATGACATAAATATAAATTAAAATAAACATTTTGCATCTCAAATCAGGAAGTTCCAGTATGGTTTTTTTAAGAGTAAATATTAAGCATTCTGTTCTTCAAAGGGAAATCATATGTTTGCAATTGACTGATTGCTATTTGATTGAAAACCACGCCTTTTTAGGACAATCCCTGACAAACACTGTTTACAGTGACAAATGTTTTTAATAGACATTTCCGACAAAAAATGAAGTCTATGCTTACTAAATGGCTGAATGAATTATCAGTAAAGTGTTTTACTCAGTCAATCATTAGCTTTTAGCTTCAATCAGTAAGATATTTGTTAGTTAACGTATTTAAATTATGTTGTTGGCATTTTCATGTAAATAACTTTGCTATAATAGGGTAAATATTTATTTGTATGCCCTCCTTGGATGAAGGCGGCATCAAGCAGTAGCACTGCCTGTCTGTATGTCTCAGCCAGAATTTTGCCATATGTTGACGGATTTGATATAACTTGACACATATATATACCATCATAAGATGTTGTGTCACGTGTAACACCTCTTTCCTTTCCTCAAAGGTTACTGCCACACATAAAGGTCAAATTAAGCCTTAAACAGCTTCAACATTTCTTCTCTGCCATAACTTTGCCATCTTAAATAAATTGCGACAAATGATCACCATAACAAACAATTTGTCACATGTAACAACAGTCTTCCTACCTCAAAGGTCATGGTAACACTTTGAGGTCAGAGGTCAAATTTGACCATAAAACAACTTGTTTTTGACATCAGTGGAGGTCTGAGACAAAACGTGGAATGTGGGTCATCTGTGCACTATGGACACTTGTTTTAATATTATGCTCCCCCAAATTTTTGTGGGGAGCTTATAGTTGCCGCTTCGTCTGTCCGTCCGTCCGTGCACAATTTTTGTCCGGGCTATTTCTCAGCAACTAATGACCGGAATTTAATGAAACTTTATGGGAAGCNGGGCGTCCAAAAACTTTGACATTGTGCAATAACTTTTGCATTATTGATGATAGCAACTTGATATTTGGCATGCATGTGTATCTCATGGAGCTGCACATTTTGAGTGGTGAAAGGTCAAGGTCATCCTCCAAGGTCAAAGGTCAAAAAAACAAAACTGCACCCACAGCCAAGCGTTGGCACCCGGTCTGCAGTGTTGTTTTTTTAAGAAATGTACTTCTTAATAAAACATTGATTGATATGCTCAATGAGCTTTACATGTGACAGTAGAACAAAAGCTGTTTAAATTTTAAATTTTGACATATTATGTTTGCATTTAATTGTGTCAAAAATACTTCATGATTTTGTATGTGCTTCAACCATAATTGATACTTGTATATTGTCTTCCTGTATTATAATGGTTAATATCTGCTGGAATTTATTTCTTTCTTTACAGAATATATACTGCTTGCAGATGCTTGATTATAATACAATAAATATATTATGCACTATTAGTTGATACGTTTGTGAAAAAAAAAGTTGTTACAATTTCTGCAAATAATCTCGTGCTTGAAATACTTCACGAACATTTATTGATCTTTATTCATGAATGTGGCATGGTACCTATGTCATTTCCGTAGTGGACCAAATTTAGCCATTAAGAAATATATCGCAGAAAATGCTGTTCTGGTGTTTTTGAACTATGTATACATATAGGAAACAATTCTTGTGAATGATTGATGCAAATAAGAGTTGTCCAAGTTTCAAGTTAACGTGTACAGGACGTAAATTAATAGTCAATATTGTTTCATCTTCTACTATGTTTTCATGTCTTCCAATATGTTTTACATTAAATTTTGATATTGTGCTGTCAATATTTTACTACTTCAATTAATTGTTCCAACTTCAATTAACTGTTCCAACTTCAATTAACTGTTCCAATTTGACATTGTGCGGCTATGGTTCAAGTTTGCTGCAAGATTATGTCATTTTGATAGTCAAAATAAAAGACAAACAATTGATTCAAAAAGGCAAATAATACAGGGTCTTAACACTTAAGTACAAAAGTGAGCGTTGGGGTTCAACCCTCTCTACAAATAGTTGGCCTAAGATTGTAAAAGTTATTGTCTTATACTCAATGTAATTACTTCAGTTTTTTTAAACATTAATGTTATTTATATGTTTTTATTGAAATTGATTGCAAGTATTTGTTCATAATTATAACAATGTTTTTATAGTACTTGATTAATTATATAAATTTGGATAAATTTAAATGAAAGAATGTCGACTTTGTTTTGAGTCTTATTTATTTCTTTGCCCTGTTACCATTTCGTTTCACACAATAAGTGTGTGCTATTTTGTTTATATATAACGAATAATAATATATTGATGCGCAAATATTAATTTATGCAGTTTGGAGTTCTAATTATCTGATTAAATAACACACTTTAAAATGACAATCCATTGGTTATTACATGTAGTGCACTAACCAATTATGTTTGTTTGTCAAAATGATTTAATCATTGGCCAAAGGAACAATAAGGCTAGTGTCTTGTTACTTATTCATAATTATCTCCCGCCAAAAAGTGTAGGGATATAGATATCGTGTCATTCTCTTGGTTTGTGCTTGTGTCTTCTTTACGCTTCTCCGCCTACATTTTGCATGCCTTTTTGTGAACCTTTTAAAGAGTAATTATCTCAAAGTGCTACAGTTCAGCATTTGCATTATTTTTAAGGAGTTATTACCCTTTGTTTTAAATAACATAAAAGCTTCTGTGCAAACCCCTACATTTTACATGCCCTTTTTTCTACCATTTACTGAATAAGGTTTTGCGATAACGTTTTTTAAAGCGTTATTGCTGTTTGTTTAAAATAACATAAAAGCCACTGTGCCCAAATCCCACATTTTGCAGGCCATTTTTGTACAACTCTTTTAGAATAATTATCCCCAAGTGCTGCAGTGCATGTTGCCATGGTTTCTTGATTGCACTATTTTTTATCCTTCGTTTAAACAAACATACACCCTTAGAAGGGATACACTGTCTTCAATATCTTTTTGTTAAGCAATTGTATCAACTTAATGAATGATTTCAGAAAAAAAACAAATAGACCCATGACTTGTTATCGATCACACTGTCTCCATTTAAAATGTGTAAATTGGGTTTCAACTAGTTCAGACAGGAAGGTAATTCTTCACCAATACTAGGTTGAGCACTATGGACCATATAGCCAGGTCATTGTTTTCCCACATTCAGTACTTCATTCAGAACTACAAGCCTGAACTCATTCATACCCGACATCAGGAAAAAATACTTATATAAATAATAACTTGTAATTTTATTTTGCACACTTCAAAAACATGTCAACAAGTGAAGGGATGAACGCAGCTCAATAATAAGTACACAGAGTAACATTGACGTAGAGAAAGAAAGACAAACAAAACAAAGTGAAATGTTGTTGGCGTGAAATGTGCTATTTGATTAAGAAGCAGAAAAAAAGAAGCATATGGCATGAAATGTGCTATTTGATTAAGACAAAGCAGAAAAAAACAACAAAAAGTATACATTTCATTACAGGGTTGATTACAGGGAATTTTAGGTAAGTACTTTAGTGTACATCTTATACATGCAATAGAGCTTGATATGATTCGCGTCACAAAAATGGGTCTTATGCCATTTGTAGCTCCAGACCAGCCTTCCCGCAGTCTTGTCAAGAGCTACACTGTCCGCTAATGAGACCACAAAACCTTTCGTTACCATATCCGAGCTCCAGACCAGACTGCGCAAAAGCACAGGCTGGTCCACATGTGGCAGAAGACCCTTCTTAATAAGTTAACCAGATTCATGTTTCTTTTGTAAATATGGTCGAACTGTAGCTGTTGTTGTATTTGTTGAATGGTCGATTGAATGTTTTAAATGATCAAATGAAGATGTATGACAAATATCTCCTCCAACATGACTAGCAAATACTGGTGCTGACAAAACACAACAAAAAGTGAGGATGATAACACAAACAATGATATTATTATAACAGCTGATGGCAGTTGCACTGCAGTAACTTATTTATTTTGAACTTATCACGTTATTTATGGAAAAAAAAGGTAAAAGTCATCAATACCATTTATACTAACAATTTTTTATTTCTGAGACTTGATAATGTGAACTGATTTTATTCAAAAAGCTGAAGTTGCAAATGTGAATTTAAAGGATATTTTGTTGGTTGTGCCAAAGATATTTCTTAACACATTAACAAACTAATAACAAATTGGTACTAATATCTAATGATGTATGCCCTACGATATTTTGTATCTATTGAATATACTGCATTTTTTGTGTTTTTGAAAGAACTTTAAAAAAAATAGAACAACTAACAATGATTAATAAGTAAACAGTTCACAAGTACATACAAATTACTGATTTGTCTCAGTAATGGAAGTAAAAATTATAAAAAGGCAGCAAATATAATCCATTCATTTCAATGCCAAGGTTCTGAATCAAATATGTGTTCAATCATTAGGCAATAGCACTTGTAACATATATATTGTAACACACACATATGCTGGGGTAATATAATTTAATCCAACTGCAAAATAATATAAATAAACTGATAAAGTAGTGTTATCCTTATTGTGAAGTTTGGCAAACTGAATACCAATTTTTCAAACTATAAAACTATTCTGCAATAAGATCTGTCATGTACTTAGCTCCACAAGTCAACAAAGCTAAGCTACTAAGGCACTCAGATAGAAACTTTGGTTTGAAGCATTGTCTATCAGATATATATATATATATACAAGACAATTTGTATTTTTTACAATATTCAATACTTCTAAGATCAATAATAACAAAAGTGAAATTGTACATGCAACACTGTATGCTCCCCATGCACAGTTGAACAACAAGGATCTGTTCTAATGAAAAATTTAACAAACAATGTTTCTACCAGAATGTTTTATTTGAATAGTTGTATGTTTAAGTCTCGTTTTTCAAAACTGTCAGTCCTAGAATTATAACAATGTGTTTAACTCTTTCAGTGCTGGAACCGAATTTTGAAGGCCTTTGCAAACAGTTTGGATCCAGATGAGACGCCACAAAACGTGGCGTTTCATCAGGATCCAAACTGTTTGCTATTCTGATAGTGGTCTTTGAAAAAAAGTGAAGAAAATGCTAATTTTAGAAATTCAGCAGCCAAAATTTTAGCAGACAACAAATTTCCCAGCATTCAAAGGGTTAAAATCCATGGTTGTCAAAATATAATAGAGGGACACCAGATTAAACTACTTCAACTTTTTACAAAGGCACCAAAAGAAAATGTAAAAATAAATTACAAAATATATTCAGTATAAATCATAATTACATATATCTATATAAATAAACCATATATAATTCTAAAAGTTTCAAAAATATACATATAAAACTAATCACAATCAATTATTCGCCACCGGCATCCAAGCTCAAGTGCCGAACAGACTGGTCCAGGGGCTCCATTGTCATTATTGGTATTTCTTGCACGAGGGGATCTTGAAACCAGACCGAACGCGGGAAACGCGGGTATGATTTTGGCGGCGTACGTATCAATGGCTCTCGGAACGGGGGTTTCTGATCTTCTGAATATTGTCTCTTTTTCTGTATTTGTAATTCCTTATCGACTGCCTCGTGATTGTAGGGCGTTCTGGACCATTGCTGGAAATCGATATCGGTGTTGTTGAATTTTCCTATCATCCGTTTTCTGAAAAATCAACAAAGTCATACGGAATGATTATCGATTCTAAACAATGATCATCAGCTTGTTAACTTGTAAGCAGCAAAATCAAAATATTGTTTAAGCAGCACACAATTCCATGGATTATAATTATGCTATCTGAAGTTCTAGTTTTTGTAAAGGGCCATAAACAAAATTCCAGTTATATCCCTTTGCTTCTCAAACTGTCAACTGTATTATATATAGTATTGCTTCACGAAAGGATCAATTTTTCATGAAAATGGGCCGCACTCTGGGAAAACAGGGCTTTATGAAAAAGCGTAAAATAACTGCAGACTTCACACGCTTATCAGCTGGGACGACACTTTCCGCTTTTATGGAACTTTTAGATTAAAGGAAGTCTCTTCTAAACACAAATCCAGTCTAGGCAGAAAGTGTGGTCCCAAATTAGCCTGTTCGGACCGCACATGCTAATCTTGCATGATATTTTACGCACATGCATTAAGCCTGGTCTTTGCAGATTGGGACTCAAATAATATGTGAATAATAGTAGTTAGATTACACAAACATTTATGAAAGGACCATGGAAAAATCAACTGAAATATTATAAATCATGATTTACAAAATGCAAACATCAAATCCATGAAAATGTGCATAACGCAAAAATGTCCCCATCTACAGCAATTTATCAGCGTCAATACCTGGTTAGCAAAAATAATTACCGTATAGAAATTACATAAAACATGAATATTATGAGCACTCAAAATGACCAAGTATTTACTTGTACATTTTATTACCGATCTACAATGATGATGAAAATGTACACCATAACAAAATGAACTTGCCCAATTAATATTAGAAAGTTAGAATGTTAGTCGTGCTATAAACCCTGGCTTATAACAAAAATTTTGTAAGAATTAACAACATTTTGCAATAGGTATTAATAAGGATGCTTGATGAAAATTAACATGAAGTAATTTTTTTAATGGGTCAAAGGAGTCATGCTTAGGGTACAATATCCAACGAACAAAATGAGGTACTGTTTGTTAGGTTTCATAACGAGAGCATGCAAAATCTCTGTAAAAACAATAAACGCATGGGCGTGAATTCTTGTTTTCATGAACACAGCAATTAATGCAGCATAGGAACAATATGAGATTTACAATTTGCTCATGGGCATATATAAGGTGTTATCTTCAGGTAACTGTTTTCTTAAATGCCGGACCATGCAGTAGGAAAACAATTGTGGTACACAAGCACAAAGTTGCATATGGGACATTCCCTGACGCTATGGACAACATTCCCTGACGCTATGGACAACATTCCCTGACGCTATGGACAACATTCCCTGACGCTACGGACAAAACAACAGTTAATGTGTGGACTTACTACCGCGATGATGCAAACATTCATCATACAGGCATGATAGACTGAAACCATATGGACAGCATTAGAAGACATAGTTTAAAAAGAAAATATGTTGATGCTAGTATTTGAGCCTCGCTCTGGGAAAACTGGGCTTCATGAATGTGCGTAAAGTGTCGTCTCAGCATAGCCTGTGCAGTCTGCACAGGCTAATCAGGGACAACACTTTCCACCTAGACTGGATTATGTTTAGAAGAGAGCCCCTTTAAACGAAAAATACCATTAAAGCGGAAAGTATTGTCCCTGAATAGCTTGTGCCGGATTGCACAGGCTAATCTGGGACAACACTTTAAGCACATGCATTAAGCACAGTTTTCCCAGAGCGAGGAGAATTTATTTTCATGAATATCATAATGATAGGATGAGTAAGATGATGGATTATGATGATGATGACAACAATTATGATAATGGATATTATAATCATGATGATGATGACAATGATTGAATGTGAAAATGATGATGATGATGAAACACACCAACAAAATTCAATTAGAATCCTTACACCTTGCAATTGATGTTAAAATGGAAGCCATATAACTAATTTATTACATCAAAATACATAAATGTTAAAGTAACCAACCCAATACCAAATTAACTGCACTTCAATAATACTGTTATAACTATTTTGCATGTGACATCTAGCTGTACTGACATTAAAAATAAATGTCTCCATGTTTTTTTGTAAATAAGTGCTCAAATAAGGAGACCATGTGCATGTTCCAATTAAATGTAACACATTTTTAGAAATGCTGACACGACTAGCGACAAACATCCTCCAATGTTGCCTGTAATATTATGAAGAAAGTTGGAATAATTATGAAATAGAAATTATAATTTGAGAAAGTGGCATACCTTTAGGAAAGTTTAACATAGGATAATAAAATTGAACATGCATTATCATAAGGAAAAATACATGCAAGTTTAAATGTTGTACATTAAAAGTCTGATGAGACAAACGGACAGACAGATACCCCCTATACTTCGTAGAAGGGGTATAAAAATGAATTGTACCTAAACTGCAGATATAGATATGAGCCGCGCTCTGGAAAAACAGGGCTTAATGCATGTGCGTAAAGTGTCGTCACAGATTAGCCAGTACAGTCTGCACAGGCTAATCAGGGACGACACTTTCCGCAGAGACTGGATATTTGTTTAGAAAAGATTTGCTTAAAACGAAAAATTCCATAAAGTGGAATGGCTTGTCCCTGATTAGCCTGTGTTGACTGCACAGGCTAATCTGGGATGACACGTTATCCATATTCATTAAGCCCTGGTTTTCACAAAGCCCGGATCATATTTATGCATTTTTTCTTCAGCAAACCCGATACCCAAATGAGGTAGGTAAAACAAATTTACCAGGTGTACAACAGTGCTGTGAATGCAGGTGAGATGGGGGTTACTTACCACTAATTGACACTAAACACTATCTTAGAATTCTTTAAGGACCTAATTTAAGTCAGAAATAGATGTAAGACAAAAGCAAATTGATGGAACAATTAAGCTGCCTCTTTTTATTCTGATGGACATTTTTATGTTGTAGAAATATATGCAATACAAATATCGTTACAGTTTGAAATTTATAATTTTAGAGGAAAATTTCATGAACATGGTATCACTACATATTTTTAACAGTGATTTTAATGTTATTTTTACTTATTTCCACTTCTGTACATTGTTACTTAAATTCCACCTGGGTAAATAAATATTTTTCCATCAAACATTCACATAAGTGAAGATTTTATTTCCTACAAGAAGTCATGCAAATTTAATGAAATAACCAATTTAAATGGTCAACTTTGTGGTTATGTGCCTTTCATTTTCTTTTTATGAGACAATTATATAAATGCTAAATTGTTAGCCAGCATTACATAATCTGTTAATTATAATATGCTTTTGTTAATAAATAGAGTTTAAAAAAATAATTAAATTTACAGAATAAACCTAAGCAATAAGACATGAACTGCGAACTAAAAACAAACATATGAAAATAAAAATACCTATAATTTTTTTAGAGAGGGATAAATGCAACAAATATACCAATAAACAGGATTAAAAAAGATTAAAGGAAGATTTGAGTTTAATGTTTAAGGAAGGAATTTTTTTCCAAACCCCCTTGCCTAACTAAAATGGAGCAAAGTTAGTATGATACTTACAAAATGAGTTTGATTTTGCATGAAAATCCTAAATCAAAAGTTTAAACTTTAAGTATTTGTTGAAAAAGAAATATTGATATTATGCTTGCACAAATTGTGGGCAAAGCCAAAAGTAAAATACTGATGCCTTGAAAATGGAAATGAACTTAATATGTATACAATTATGCCCTCTACAAACATCTAAATGCTAACAAAGTTACTAAATATTCAAAAAAAAAAAAAAATGTTTTTCTGACAAGCAAAGAAAACAAGTAAATTTACTTTAATAACTGATTGTAGGAAGACTAATCAATGAAAACAAAATGGTGCAAACAAGTCTAATGTTCAAAAATTAAAGTGCATGAAGAAAAAAAAAGCTATACAAAAACAAGGGCTGTTTGTAAAAACATGCATGCCCCCATATGGGCAGCCATTGTGTGAATATGTTTTTTGTCACTGTGAACTTGACCTTTGACCTAGTGACTTGAAAATCAATAGGGGTCATCTGCCAGTCATGATCAATGTACCTATGAAGTTTCATGATCATAGGCCTAAGTATTCATGAGTTATCATCAGGAAACCATTTAACTGTTTTGAGTCACTATGACCTTAACCTTTGACCTAGTGACCTGAAAATCAATAGGGGTCATCTGCCAGTCATGATCAATGTACCTATAAAGTTTCATGATCCTAGGCGTAAGCTTTCTTGAATTATCATCCGGAAACCATTTTACTGTGTTGAGCCATTGTGACCTTTACCTTTGACCTAGTGACCTGAAATCAATAGGGGTCATCTGCGAGTCATGATCAATGTACCTATGAAGTTTCATGATCCTAGGCGTAAGCGTTCCTGAGTTTTAGTTTTTTTTGTCACTGTGAACTTGACCTTTGACCTAGTGACTTGAAAATCAACAGGGGTCATCTGCCAGTCATGATCAATGTACCTATGAAGTTTCATGATCATAGGCCTAAGTATTCATGAGTTATCATCCGGAAACCATTTTACTATTTCTAGTCACTTTGACCTTGACCTTTGACCTAGTGACCTCAAAATCAATAGGGGTCATCTGCCAGTCATGATCAATGTACCTATGAAGTTTCATGATCCTTGGCCTAAGCGTTCTTGAGTTATCATCCGGAAACCATCTGGTGGACGGACGGACCGACTGACCTACCGACATGTGCAAAACAATATACCCCCTCTTCTTCGAAGGGGGGCATAAAAAAGAGAAGAAAGTTAACATTTAGGAATTCAAATTGACTTAATTTATTACATTTATTTCTTAAAATTATTTATTGAAAAAAACAAACTATTTAACGTAATTAAATTTAGGTATAAAATATATAACTGAAAATTATATTCTTTAAATCACTAATTTCTGGTTAAAAATTAAGTAACTGCAACTATTAAAAAAAGCAAAACTTTACCTGCTGGCTATACGGGGTGTACTTTCAATGTTCGAGAGAGGCATCTGCAGCCAGCGAATACTGTCAGTACCATGACGACCCAGGGGAACCAATGGCATTGAAGGCATCTTGACCTGCTCGATATCGTGGTCTGAGTAGCGGTATCCGGTCAGACAACGGAGTATCGTGCGGTCCTCTTCATTACGCTGACGACTTTGGGAGATCAACGGATCATGCAGGGGGCGGGTTTCAATCTGAAATGTGTATATTTTAAATTTTTTCGTCTCAGTTTTTGTGGTAAAATTATAGTATTAAACATGAAAAATACCAGGGCTTTTTTCAATTTAGCATTAATAACATCAAGCTGTGTAAAGAATCATTTAGCTTATTGAATTAAATTTCAAAATATGTCATCATTACTACTACAATTGTATGTTCTTATATACGGTTAAACTGAAAAAATGGATTTTTTAACACAAAAAGACAAGTTTGAAGTTGAATTAAATATTAACATATTATTTTCAAAAACAATCCTTTAATTGAAATGCATATTGATTTGAATATTCATATACGTTTTAGAGTTTTAGTAGTATACTAACATTAACAATATATTATGTATATACTATACAACCATAAGCTATGCAAATGTGCACAAAATTCTCTGCGATAAATAGTATTTGATGGTTAATTATCATAACAATATACACACAATACTAGTCTTGTTTTTCTTTATGTTAAAAATGTTTTTACTCCAGAACAATACACAGTAAACATCTATGTTAACTTGTAGAAAACATAACATTTAGAAAAGCTTCTAATTAAAAACTCCCATCCCAAAATCGCAACTGCACATATATGTTCTTTTGTGTGCATGTGTATTTTTTCATATTATTAATTAGCCACAGGACAAAATTGACACTTTAAGCAACAAAATACCTGTGGTTCTAGTTGTGAACCATCAAACCTAATAAAAATCTGCAAAACAAGTCAAAAGGTATGTGGCAATTAAGCTATAATACAGTCCACTTATAACTTTGTACATGACTAACTGAACTTCCAGTAAAAACTGTCAAATGGGAAGGGGGGGTTGTTGTTTATTTTACTGCAAGTCTTGGCTTCTTGTTCTTCGACATAAAAATATTAAAGCGAGTATATACAATTTCAATGCCAACATTTTATTCTAGCAATCTTAAACCAACATATGCATATGTACTAAGAATGTCTTAACAAAATTAATTACCAAACTTAATATGGTACCATCAATAAACTATTGTTTTCTCCAATAAAATGTATAACGACCAAGTTCATGCTGATACCGACATATTTACTTGTTTTTGTTGAAGAACAAAATTTGTGTCTATGTGTCGAATGAACGAATCTGTACAGTCTAATGGGTATTTCCCAACAGTTTACAGCAGAGCATTATTTGCACTTGATAAAACTCATATCTTTATTTATTTTATGTTACACTTCTTCTGAAGGTTTATTCTAGTTTTTAATTCATCTACATTTAATCTGTTTTAACAAAATGTTATTCTAACGCCAAAAATGTTGTTAGCAGAATATTTCTATCTATCACAAAAGGAAACTGAAACGTTTCCACCAAAATAAATGAACCATGATTGTACTTTTTGTACATGCAATATTTTGGAAAAATATACCAATCATTGTGTGCGATAAAAAATTAAGATATAAATTATAATTATATATTATATAAAAACAAAATTTATCAAAATGTAGAAAGACATTAATTTCATGTCCATTTTATTCATTTCAGCTACAAACATGGTTCAGATAATTCTAATTACTTAAAGTAATTATTTTCTTGTCAACAATAACAAATACAAATTAATATGTTTCTATTTCTAATTATTAGTAACCATAGAACCATACTTACCAACTACAAAATCAAACAGAGAATAATGTGCATTTAAATTGACACAAATTATAACATTTTCTTTCATAAAACAGCAGATTTACATAGAATATATGTTTTCCTATACTGTGCTTCCATAAAAAACCCAGTTTCCTTCAAAGCAAAAATGAGTCATAATGCCTGCTTTGCCATGCACTTTGTAAACAGCAATCATTGGGTTTTGCATACACAATTTTATCTAAAATGTTCACTTAAGAAAAGATTTTCCTTAGGGGCTTTGTGAATAATTGCCATTGAAAAGTGTGATTGTCAGTGTCAAATAATATGTTTTTCTCTGGTGCCTCCTCATAAGATCAGCTTATATCAATGAGACTTAAAGCTATAGACAAACTTGGCAAAATCAGGTTTTTTGTAACCGACAATTGAGACAAAGTAACAAAAAAGTGCAACCTTAAGCAAAGAACTTCAGCCTGTACTGCAAAGTAACATTTTTCACAGAAAACAAACACATCAACACCCTAAAATGTGCAAAGAAGACTAAAGTTTGTATTGCTGTCACAGAGTGTGCAATAAAACAACTGAAAAACAGTCAGCCCAAGCAATCCCCTTGCTGCACACCAGGTGCACAATATGAACCTTTTTATCATTAAGACCCGGAATTTCTATTGGATAGAGCTTTGTGGCAGCTGGTAGCCTACGATTGGCCATTTGCTTCTGCTTGGCACATCTTAAACAACGCTGAGAGAGAAATATGGTATTTTATTAAATCGTATGCTTTGTTTTTATCAAGTTATTGTTTTTAAACAAAAAATTAGAGTCACCTAGTGACACACTGAAAGTTTGAAGTGTTGCCCATTTGCTCAGTCTGCAAAATCTAGCCATCAACTGATCCCAATTCGATGAAATATAACAGAATTCATTAATTAAATATACACTCTTTATAATTATTTTGGCAAGTAAAAAATTGCCTCTGGGTATGAAATAATAAAAGTTTTGAGCCCCATGATAAGCTGAATGACTGCTAGGGAATCAGAAGCTTTAAGGACATATAAAAAAACATCTTTAAAACAATAAACTTTAGCTCTAAACAATCTAAAGATATATAACATATGAACAAAACTAAAACTTCAAAAACTCTTCTGGCCAACTATCAACTGCAGCTAAATCACAACACCAGTTGAACAAACATACTTTTGCGATACTTATTTGAGAACCACATGTTCCGACAGACAAGTCAGCTGATCTTTTTTGAGTTGGGCTGGGCTTATCATCAAGTAGGCTTGGAATATATATAGTTGACTCCTTTGATTCATTTTTTGTCAGATATTTCTTGATGCCCTTAGTTTCCTTCACAAGTAAGTAAACAATATAAACATAACATGTTTAATATAGATATTAAATGTGTATTGAAAATTATAAAGTTGCTGAGATGTGGCTGGTATGGGTCCTAGTGAAGCCTGATCCTAAACCGGTGAGCATTTTAGGAACCTTTCTAAAGGGACACCAAGTACTGGTTCTTCTCAAAATACAATCTCGATAGTATCCCAATAAGCTTCTTATACTTATGTACAGTTATAAATTAAAATTAAAAGGTTTCAAGCAAACTTAATGTTTAATAACAAGCTGTGCTTTATAATACTTTGATTGTGGTTCTTAATTTTTTTTACATGGGATCACTTTAATATATTGGACAAAGACATTAATTAGGTCAAGGTAAACTTTATCATCCCAAATTGATACAGGTCAATATTTTTATCCCAAAATGATGAAGCTTCACTTTATTTTTCCAACATTGAAAAGGGTCAACTTTATTATCATATATGAATAAAAGTAAACTTATTTGTAAGACATTGATAAAAGTGAACTTATTTTTTCCACATCGAAGGTGATCCTTACCTTGATAGGTGCTGGTCTGTGTCCATTCAGAGCCATGGCGTAATACTCCTCTGGATCCATTGTATCCAAGAACACATGGCCCTGTTATAGAAAAAAAAAATAGCCTTGCTCTGGGAAAACAGGGCTTAATGGATGTGCATTAAGTTTCGTCCAAGATAAGCCTGTGCAGTCCACACAGGCGAATCAGGGACACACTTTATGCCTAAACTGAATTTACCCTATGAACAGACTTCTGTTTAACCAAAAATACAATTAAAGTGGAAAGGTTGTCCTGATTAGCCTGTGCAGACTGCTTTGGTGCAAACATATATCATATAAACGTATACTCATGTCATGTGTAAATACAATTTTATGCTGGGAAATTTCAATTTCAGTCTACATTTATGCACAACTTTTAAATATTTAGCAAAAGTAATGGCAAAACAAAAACAAGTGGAAGACAGACAGAAAAGACAGATTATCTGATTGACCTACTTAAATGTATATGACAAAAAGTTGCAAAAAACAACAACAATGTACCGAAGTTTTAATTTTGCACAGATAAACTCTTGTGTTAAATCATCATTTTTCAGCCTTAGATGTCGTTAGAAGAAAAGGTTACTACAGTGCTTTCCACAGGCCATTTATCGGTCCCTCCCTGGGGCGCTTGAATTTCGAAATCAGAGTCAGCTGGGCGCCTGAAATTTTCCGATCAGTGTCTTTTGGCTGTTACTGCAACAGTAGCCGAAACTAGCCATTCGTAAGATCAAAGCGATATCGACTTTGCCGAAAATTTAGAAAGTTGATTTACGATCCTTTGTATATCACTTTACCCAACTTAAGCCCGCCTAAAGGCGACGCGTCATTTTATTGGGAAATCTATATTGGCCAATGAGAGCGCACGCTTTGTATGAGCGACAGATTTTGTAGGCAGACAATACATGCAGTTTAATCATGCAGACGACTCGTGGCGTTAATGTTATTTTCACAGAAATCTTGCCCAATTACTTAGAAGACGATGATGGCAACCGCCTGTAATCCTCGTGGACATTGTGCATTTCATGCATAATACTGTCAAAACATTTACTCGACTCGTAAAGCGTTTTAACAAATTATCGTTGAATTCACTTTTTAGTATTAATGTTTTGTTGAAATCTCAAATGAGCATGATTACATTTTGTAATTCAAAACACACATCCGAATGTAAATGTGAACACGTTTGTAATCCGTAACACACTTCCGAATGTAAATATTAACGCAATGTTAACAGATGCTTGTTTCAAATAAACAGTGCACATTTATTTTGTGTTGACCCTGTTGTTTCAATAAAAATGGCGCAAAAATTATGCAGCATGTACAACATCGCGTCATTTGCATAGAAAGCGTGGGTGTATTGAGCGTTGTATTAAAACGCACACAACACGTCAGGGGATTTACGCATGTTTAGTGGGAATATTTCATCGAATCTATAAATTCATTTGATACTTTAGAACAATGGAAATTCGTGAGAACTTTTTTCATCAATATTTACCAGAATTTGCTTTCAAAAATGGAAAACACAGGATTATCGGGTAATGAAGAATAGAAACTTGAAAAGTAGTAAGTATGCAGTAATAGAGTCGGGTTGATACGGATGTATTCAGGAATCGTTCGAGTCGGGATTTTACTATCTATGCGGGACAGTTTTAAAACAATTAAAAATAATATCATTATAACTGGGGTTTATTTTAGAGTCATCCCGCACCAAATGACATCTTTTGATGCTGTTTTTCTTAGAGTTATAACACCCCACAGAACGTCATTTGACACGTTAAATTAAAAAAAAATCAACGTTGGGAGGGGACACCCCGAACCACCCCTTTCAGCACCAGGGTGGCTGAAAACAATCCTGTGGAAAGCACTGTACTAGTATCATGAACACTCAAAAGTACAGCCAGAATTGGTACATTGTACTGCCTCAGCACTCACTTTCTGACCTTGGCCAGAATGCCAGAAAAACATGTCACACCTTTTCATTGGTGAATTCCAGGTACTGGCGATGCAGTTCCCTTTTCCGGCGGTCAACTTCTGGCCAATCATGGCTGTCCATCGCCTCAATGATTTTCTTCCGCAGGGGTTTGTATACTCGTTCGTTCCAGTTCTTGTGGAGAACCTCTTTCTTTCGGAGATTGGTAAGCTCTCGATGACTGATGAAGTCTTCAACATCCTGGTGATTGAATCAAATGGCAAATGTTTAAATATTTTGTTTTCATTGTTTAAGGAGTTATTTATTGTGGCTAGCACAAAATGTCCAATACCCTATGTATTTACCGGAACAAACTAATGAAATGAAATGGACACTTTTAATATACATTTTGAGCTAAATTGCCACTGCTAGCATGTAATTTCTTATCCTTCATGAAAACTCCCATTAACAAGTATTTTTAAAGAAAGGAACTATATTTTTTTATTTAAATAAATTGTGTTATATATTTTATTAAATATTGATATAAAATCTTTAGAACACAGAAGTTAAATCTTAGGAATATGAACAAAATATGTAGCAGTACAACATGGTGACAATTAAGTCAGTCTAATAAAAACTGGTCTAGTCATGAATTTTATGTTCTTCTAACATATAACGGAACTCAAATGTAAATACAAAAGGAAAAAGAGCTGTGTTTGTCAAAAACACAATGCCCCCTAATGCGCCTTTTTTTTATCTCACCTTTGACCTTGAAGAATGACCTTGACCTTTGACCACAAAATGTGCAGCTCCATGAGATGCACATGCACACCAAAAATGCAGTTGCTATGTTGAATATTGCAAAAATTATGAAATTGACCCATATATTTGACCTTTGACCTTGAAGGATGACCTTGACCTAGACTTTTGACCACTCAAAATGTGCAGCTCCATGAGATGCACATGCACGCCAAAAAATAAGTTGCTATGTTGAATATTGCAAAAGTTAAGAATTTGACCCATATATTTGACCTTTGACCTTGAAGGATGACCTCGACCTTTGACCACTGAAAATGTGCAGGTCGATGAGATGCACATGCACGCCAACAATGAAGTTGCTATGTTGAATATTGCAAAAGTTATGACCAAGGTTAAAGTTTTTGGACAGACAGACAGACAGAGTCAGAGACAGAATGACAGACAGGCCCAAAAAAATACACCCCCTCTTCTTCGAAGAAGGGGGCATAAAAAAGGAATAAGAATTTGTATATATGAGCCGAATCTTGGAAAATGGGGCTAAATGCATGCGCAGTCCTCACAGGCTAATAAGGGGCGACACTTTCCCACTTTTGTGGAATTTTCCATGCAAAAGATGTTTCTTCTTTTCAAAAAATCCAGGTCAGGCTTATCTTGGACTAAACTTGATGCATTAAGACCTGTTTTCCCATGGCGCTGCTCATATTTATTGTAAGCCTTGTTTCAACATACCTTAACAAAGGTGGTCTCAGTCTTCAACAGAGGGCTGTACAGTTGTCGGGCGGCTTTTGATTCAAGGTCAGATTTCTCCTGAAAAATAATGTAATAAGTTTTACCACAACATCACCTTTACAAATACTGACATTTAAAAAAAAAAGTTTTTCAAAACGATTTCCATCACTTAACTTATTAAAAACATGAAAAAATTTTGGTCAAGACATTAATTATGCATTTAATGCAGTCTTTAAATGATGTGTAAAAGACAGGACTTGCATGTTTTGTACCTTAAGTAATAACATGTGAGTATAATACTTATGTTATTGAAGTTTTAATATACAAATGTGTTAGTGTAATTTCTTGGAAATGATAGCAGTACATGTTTAATGTCAAAAATAGAGAGGAAAACTAAAGCAGAAAGAAACTGGATGTTTTATGGTCAGTATCAAAAGCATCATTATCATCAATATGACTTAAGGTTGCATCTACAAATCTGCATGCTCATATAACACAAAATTGTGAAACAAAACAAGTAAAAAATGTACATGCAATTATCCATGATTATTTATTAGACACACATTTTCTTTATAATAATCATTCTTACTGGAATTGATGTGTGATTGTTGAGGTTATTTTTTTAGTCCCAAACATAACAAACTTTAACAAATTATATGTTGTTCATGTTACATTTCCCGCGAGATATTCAAGCTGAAGAGAGATGTGTGAAAATAATTGTAATGAACAGTGTTTATGATGTTAATATCTATGTAGTCTTTTAAATAATTCACACTGTGAAAATATTTTATTTTATAAGCAGGTAACTGAACATAGGCTGTTAAAAAAATGTTTTATTTATTTTGTCCATGCCGCAGGTTTCTATGCTTCACACAAGAATGAGTCACCCAACTTACCTTCCTAAGTTTCTGCAAGAAAACCATGTGCCTTTACAAACACACCTTAAGTGTTCAAATACAAATACAGTTACACTTTGTAAACTAAAGCATGCATAACTTGAAGACCATAAATAACCAAAGAAATTTCATATTTTCTGTAAGGAATGACTTCTTTAATTCTAAATGATATTAACACCTTTTGCTCACATATATGTGGATCACAAATCATAAATCCTAATTAGTTCATGTGAATCCAAGATTAAAGTCATAGATACACCAATACGACATTGGTACAATGAAATACCTTTTTCCGTTAGTTGATACTGCTATGAAACAAAAACAATATACTGAATTCAATAAATGCATATTCCACCAGTGGAAGCCTTGTTAGTATTGATTAACATTAGCCTATTTGAATAAATCTAAGTGTAAAAGTAGTTAAATTTTAAAGGTCACAAGGCTTGTCACCATAGGATGACATATGCCCCCTTTTTCCACATTTTTCTAAACCTAAACGCTTTAGTGTTTTTCCACATTTTTCGAAACCTAAACGCAAAGTGTGACGGAATTTCAGACAGACAGACGGACAGACAGACAGACGAACAGTGCGATCACTATATGCCCACCTTCGGAGGCATAAAAATGAGGTAAGTCGATGTTGATGTTTTGAGAGTGTTCAGAGATAACATCCATCAAAGTATCAAAGCTTTGTAGCAAGCAATAATGATGTTAAACTAAAGAAAACGCATCATTATGAGTCTATCAAGAATTTGGACCTTTCGTCCAAAAGTAAGTCAATTTCAAGGTCAAAATGAGTTCAGTTCAATGAGCGTTTTGATAGTGTTATAAGATATCAGCCATGCAAATATCAAAGCTTTGTAGGAAGAATTACTGATATTTATCAAAATATGTCATTTTGGGTTAATCTTTTACTGACAGACTGACGTATAGATGGAAAACTGAGGAAATGACAGGCCAATTGCTGTAAGCCTTACAGCATCTGGAGATACTGGGGGCATAAACAATATACTCAAAATATAATTTATTGTTTGTTAATTTGTTTAAAAAAAGAAATTAAAACAAAGATAGTTTGTTCCAACAAAACTCTAACAAAACTAAAGCAGACGTTAAGCACAGAATGGCAGATATGTTAATTGCCAGTTCAATAGGTATTTATTGGTAGCAGTGGATGTGACTTTATTACAAAATGATAATACGTTTTTAGATTCTTGCAGGGAAAGCTTAAAGCAACAGATGGCAAGACAAGATGTTGCGTTAAATAAATGCTAATTCCCCCTGTGGAAGCCTTGTTGATTGGCCCATTTGAGTAAATTTTAGTAAAAAATTAGGTCAAGGTCAAACTGTGGTCAGGTGATGTGCGTGATCTGAGTGTTTCAAAGCTTTTTAGTAAGAAGAATTGATATTAATCTAATGGTCAATTTGGGTTAACCAAGAAGTTTGACCTTCTGAATTAGTCCCAGTCCAAAGGTAGGTCAATATCAAGGTCAAAACAATGTCAGATGAACTGAAGGTGTCACTGGTATTCAAAGACAACATCCATGCAAGTATCACAGATTTGTGGAAACTATTATTGATCTTAAACAACATGCATCATTTTGGGTTAACCAAGACTTTGACCTCCTGAATAAGTCTAAGTCCATAGGTAGGTAAATGTCAAGGTCAAAATGAGGTAAAGGCTGTGTGGATGTGTTGATGGACACGATCCTTAGAAGTTAAAAGCTTTGAAGGAAGCATAATTGATGATATACGAAACATGCCATTTTGTGTTAACATCTTACAGACAGAGAACGGACCGAAAAGGGTGTTGGGCCAATCACTTTGTGCCTTCATGAATCATGCAGGGGGCATAAAAAATATTCATCTGAGTATTACTAAATTGTGCCACCAATCCCTTGTTGTAAGTGAAAAGAGCTTCATAATAAAATATTAACCAGTTTTCAAAGAATAAGTACAACACATCTGCATTCAACACAATACATTATTTATCCTGAGAAAAGTATAGTAAAAGAGTACAGGTACTGTTTTGTCATAAAACTGTTAAAATTATTTTACATGCCATTTTAGAATTCTGTTTTTTCAATATAGATACATATACATGTACAACTATGTTTAACATTTTCAATATTGACAAATTCTGAAATTCCATTACAAAATTAACACTTAAACCTCTAATCCAATGCGGTTGTGTTGTTCTTACAGAAATAATATATCAATCTGTACTAAAGAAATCTGACATGTTCTCAATATTAAGTATGGTACCTCAGCCCTATTTGACATTGTAAATGGAACCACTATCTGAAAAGCAAATATCTAAACTTAAAACCACTCCAGCTACAAAATAGTACTTATAGCAAAACTAATCATAAGATTTTACAAGAATACTGCAAACACCAAATAACTTTTATAAAACAAACTTAAGTTCAATACCCAGCATGCAATTAACCAATATGCCGATAATTTTTTTTTTTTATGCAATACACAGGTTCTTTTTACAACAAACACAGATAATAAAAGGATTGAAGATATCACATGATATTCACAAAAGCTAGAATAAAAACAACCAAGCATGCATGAAGTATTCACACATATATAAATGTTGTATTACTAGCGTTTTAAGCATAAAGAAAAAATAATGCCGACTCCAAAATAGTATACATGTATGATGAAACATAAGCAAAACTGTAAAACAAACCATTTATTCAACATGATCTAAGCCATCTAAAATCAAAACTGAACAAGGTAACACAACAGTCTCCAAGCATCTTACTTGTTCGGTCAATGGCATTCCAGATCTCTTACTAGCACTAGATCTAGTGCCACTTGATGACGATACTGCGGACTGGCATTACAATATACTCATGTCAATGATACATTTAGACTACTGTGCATGCATTTTACATCATAAAAAATACTTGTTCTTATAGAGTACAATCTTGAATAAGAACCTCGTCTATTTAATAAAGATTTTTTTTTTAATTTAATAACTGCTTAATGTGATTTTTCATGTAAATGGTTTCGTTTAATTTCACTATTTTAGCAGAATTATTTTTTTCCAGTTTCCAACCAGCTGTAAAGAGCTTTGTTATTGATATCACTATATATATATTAATTAATAAGGCACTTAACCAAAAAACATTTTTGTACCAAAAAGTTAAAATTAAAATGTTACAAACATCTTTAGAACAAATACCAATAAACACAGCAAACTTCCTTAGTCACTCTAAATCAAAAACTATATTATATGTGTGCACATACCTGAAGCGTTTTCACTGTTTTTTCATTGAGCCAATCCTGAACTTTCATTGTCTGTCCAATCAAGCTCTGTGAATCCATGTTACGTGACAAACTCCTGGCTGGGCTTGGGGTTGTATTGGGTCGGTTTAATCTTGTGTTGGCTGACCTTCTCTTGGATTTCATCTACAAATATTACATTTAACAATTGGTGAAAATAATTTTTAAAAAGTAACTTATTTGCCTACAAGTTTTAAATAATTTGGAACCATTGCAGTCACCCATTCCGACTTCAAGTAAATAATTACGAGCCATGTTGTGTGACTTTTACAAACAGTCAGTAAGTAAAATTGTACTAATCAAGGAATAGCTGAAAATGAGAAGTGTCTCTCTTTTCTTCTCATATTGCATAGGTACACTAGAAAAGTTTGTTTCATATACCGCAATTATTTTTTTACCATTATACAGCCCTGGTGTGCCTAGAGACATATTCTTCCAAACCTATTTTGACAGCTGAAAGAACAGGCAACTGATAGCACTCACAACTAAAAAAGTAGTGTATGATATTGCCTCATGAAATTGATAATTGAAAAAAAGGCATAGGTTTCTTCTTCTTGTTCTGATACAGCACTCCTTCTTAATAGAAGATTTTGTGCAGGCTCCTATAGGTTAAGGGGTTTTCCAGGGGCACATGGGGCATCTGCCCTTAACCCCAGCCCAGCTGAACCCAAAATTGATATATTGAATAAACATTATGTTTGAAATTTAAATAAGAAAAATGCATTGCTAAAATAAGTATTTTGTCAAAAGTGTAGTGCTTTAAGGTCACTTCCAATAGCCTTGCTGTTGGGCTAGCTCTTAAGCGATGCAGTAAGAGTGTCTGACTACCACTCTGGTGGTTGCGGGTTCAATCCCCCGCTTGATCTCTGTATTTTCACATTAAAAGAAAGCTTTGTAGGTATAAAACTTATCCATTAATGAGATTATGTAGTCTATTTCTGTATGTGCTGCTTTAAAAAGCATTGTTGGGGAGTTTTTATGATGACTGTAGATCGACTGTCAAATTCTGGTAAACTTTGTTTTTGCAGTTAGGGGGTTTTCCCATAACTTATCGTCACACAATGTAGATGCCCTTGAATTATTGTGTAATAAGATGTTATTGGCATTAACCAATGTTATACTTCATTCTTAAACGTTTTTATTGAACACAATAATTATAATAAAACGGAAGCTGAAAACCAACGAATATTTAAAAGGCTACTCACTAATGTTCTTATCTGATCGTTATCATCAACACTGAGTTCTTCCACAAGACTTCCATCGTGGACGCGAACCTGGCCACCGAACTCCTTACGACATAACATGGACGTCATGTTTTAAATAAAAATTCCGCCCGTTGGCGGATACAACATATATTCTATGGCTCTAAAACAATTTATCGACAAAGTTTAAATGTTTGACAGAATAATAACAGTTAGGCAGCCATGTTTAAACAATGTGACGTCACATAGAAACTAAACGAGCACCTGTAGCATAGGTTACACATCACATTGCAACGACAACAAAAATGTCAGGATGATTTTACGGGGTATCGTCTGTAAACGCTGACCAATGTAGTGTCCTGTATGATTATAAATAGTTTTTTTTAACAAAATCTTAATGACAGTAAGTTTTGTCATGTTAATCCAAACGCTAATATATGTCTTGCACTTTCGAAGGGGTTGTGTTACATTTGCATAGGAAGCTCATAATCATTTGTTCCGCGACGGGCTGGATTCGGGAGCGGTTGTCCATTCGCCCGATATTTTTTTAATTGTTGATGTGAAACTCAATTTTTTCGGCATGTGTTACCTAACAGTGGTGATTGATTCGGAATACGTCGTTTTACAATTTATTTTATTTGTTCATTGTCAAATACATTCTTCAATGGTATAAATTTGCATTCCAACCGAGATCAGTCATCCAGTGGAATCTACTTCCTCCCCATATACACGAGGCAGTCACAGTTGAGGTTATCAAAACCCTTACTCCCGTGTCTGCCATTGCCCCCCCCCCCATCCTCTCATACGCCCGTAGACACCTGCCATGTAAATAATGTTTAACTAAGTTTACACCAAACGGAGCACCTTTGTTCAGTTTTCACCTCTATTTATAGGCACCAGCACACAATCTTCTATCTGGAAGGAGTGATGTATCCGACGCAGAAGAGGAAGGACTCACGGTTCAACAAGAGTGTTGATTTATCGTCCAGGTACCTGTTTTTTGATTCAATTCATGGACATTTTTTTTAGCTTTTGTGCTTACTCTTTTATTATATGCTGTTACATGATCGTGATTTGTGCGCATGGTGACATACCACATGACAACTTATTCACGCGCTGAATGTATAACAATACTTAAAACAATTTAGTGCCGATATTTTATTATTATTATTATTATTATTATTATTATTATTATTATTATTATTATTATTATTATTAGTAGTAGTATTATTAGTATTATTATTATCATTATCATTATCATTATCATAATCATTATATGTTTCTTCTGTTCAATATAACTGAGCAATAAAAGGTAGTACATTTGGAATCTACACTTTTGACCTACATACATGTAGACCTGCAATTGAACCAAAACCAAAAAATGCTATTTTATCTGGGCGTTATATAAGAAACTTAACACACGGAGAATAAAGGCATTTTTATATATCCGATTTCACTCATGGTATGAATTACTGAAATAGAAAAAAAATCAAACTTGTTTAGGTTACACGGTCTGGTACGTTCTTTGATCACCTCTTTTATTTCAGATTTTAGGCAATTGTTTGTGAAGACAATCGAAATTAAGCTCAATAATTCTCTTTAAGTATGATTAACAAAGCATAGACATTGAATCTTAGGTCACTAAAACACCTAAAATTTCACGTCAGATTGACGAATCGCGATAAGTTAATTATTGGGTGTTGAACATTAGCAGTTGGGGATTACAAAAGTAGATAGAAGCAGTTGTTCATATATAATGGCGTAAGAAGTGAATACAATTATTTACATACACCGAAGAGATTGAAGACAACGCAATGTCAGCAAACGGGACACTTCCTCCGAAAGAGGTCGCGGAAGACGAAGAAGGTAAGGCAGTAGTGGTCAGTTATAATTTAACATGAACTTATCTACTTATCTTTTAATATTGATTCTTTAAGTGTACTATTTTAAGTTATTAACACAGTTTCACTGTGTGCGTCTTTGAATATATACTCGATATGTACCTAATATGCGCCTGCATACTCTTAATTATTATTATTTTCGTAAATAATTTTGGATTCGAACGTTTGAATGCTATTGAAAACGTTTAATGGGTAGAACGTATTGTCAAGTTGTCAACGCTTATTCAATCCATTTTTGTGTGTGTTAAAAATACTAAACCATTCATACATGCTCAAACCTGGTAAAGCCATCACTATCTTTGATAATCCTGATTTATATGTACATGTATAGCTAATTAAAGATTAGCTAATTGCATTTTATTCTAAGCTTCTGTTTAAACCGACAAGCATAATGATATGTAAAATTACTTCCATCAAAAGTTTCAAAAAGCTGACATTTTATTGGTACCATTTTTTATCCATACGCACAGAATATCATAGTTATTGTTAATTCATATTTTAATTAATAAAAGATACGATGACACGAGGTTTATAGCTATTCGGCTCGAAGAAGTTGCGTCGGCTCTTCTTGTTCTAATATATTTAAGCATACACATAATATATACATTTTTTTCATTTGTGTTACCAAAGACGACATAGTAACCGAACTAAATGGTTTGGTCCACGGGCCACCGTCTTCCATGGCTGACATCGCCGAAAGACTGACCCAAAGTAAGACGCCTCCTCCTCAACCCAACCGAGGGGCCAAGCGCAACATCCTTGTGGGCCGAGGCAAGTACTCGAGCAATCCAACTAAGCCGCGCTCTGAGAAAACCGGGCGTAATGCATGTGACTTAATGCTCAGGGGCGATACGTTACGCCTTTACTAGATTTTAGTTTGGAAGAGACCTTCTTTAAACGAAAACTTTCATAAATTTGAAAATGTTGTAACAGATTAACCTGCGTGGACTGCACAAGCTAATCGGGGATGACACTTTACGCACATGCATTAAGCCCTGTTGTCTCAGCAGCGCAATTAACATTACTCGCACGATCTTTCCGAGAACAACCAAAATCACAACAACCGTAGCGGTTGTAGGCTCTGAGGAAAGCGTGTAGGTCAACGACTGACAACCGTTCAGTCAGTCACTGAGAATTTTGCTTTTTTAGTGAGTTTAATGTCTGCCCTTTTGGACAGAATGATAATGTTGAAGACATTTGAAAGAGATAAATGGGCATACCAACACACGGCAACATATCCAATACAGCAATTTACATTACGTGTGTATATGCCACATACAAAATACTATAATAACCTTAATGTCATGTGAATCAAGTAAAACATATCTCGAGTGGTAGTTATGTTACTCAATGGAACGGATGGTCGATGTGTATGATGTTTTCTTGCGCAAACAAGACTAACGATGTTTTTTTTGTATAAATTCAATAGCCTTCCACACAATGCATTTGGTCACTTGTAACCTTTACGCTGCTTTTTAAGGCAATGCAAAGCTGACCACACGTCCGGCAAGTACCCCGCTGCGGATGGCGAGCCCAGTTGGCGATATCCATGCAACTAGACGCTCCGTATCAAGAGGTATACACAAACAATGCACACTTGGAAAGACAACATAGCTTAACGCGTTCACCACAATTTGAACGCTGTGAATTCTTATTAATTACATTATATATTTCTTTATTTTTATTTCTGCGCAAATTTAGGAAAGTTTAAACTTATTTATTATCATTACAGGGAGAGTTTTCTCTGGCCCATATTATTTTTAATTGTAAAAAAAAACATATCAACCTTTGGTACATATGTACGTTCTAAATCATATTATATTTCTAGTATATATGCAGTGGCGCCACAGAAGATTGCGGTATATTCTTATGTATGGCGTCTAAAATGTGACCAAATATTGATTTGAGATTGAATCGGTCTCAAAACATAGACACTTTTTATTTCTTAATCAAAACACAAACACATAAACATTTTTGTTCAATGTTTAAGCTTCTTCAAGAATTCAGCAAGGTTCACGTATGGATATTATTGAGGACGACAAATCGAAAGGTGTTCTAGCAAGTAAGTTTTTTACTTTCCAAAATATTCAATGAAAGTCGATTTTAAAAATGTCTTACCATTGATTAACTTCTCTTTAATTATACGTACAAGATTGACACATACATAAAATATACTTGTATTTACATTGTGACGAACGTTATAACAGTATGTGTTGATACATTTTTATTTCTTGTTTGTAGGTGTCACACAAGACGAGGACAGTGTGAGAAAGGTTGTGGCTATCTCTGGTAAGCAACCGTAAATTACCAATTACCTCAGATGCGTGTAATTAATTTGTTTCACCATATTTCACTATATATTTATAAGTAAGTCATTTTTTTTATTTCTATACTTAAAGGGAATTATCGACGATATTTCACATAAAATATACAATTATACATTTTTTTTAAACTATGCATATTCCATCCGTTCAATTAGGTATAATGTAATATAGTTACATTGTTAAATTGATGAAATCGTTAAGACAAAATGTATATAACGCCATTTTTTTCAATACACGCCTCTAGTAGCACTTGAACTCTCACCTACGAAAACACCAAACTTTAATGAGAAGTTTACAACTCGAAGGTCCCGATATCGACAATGCGAATGCGTATACTAAGCCGTATTGTGTTGCCTCACGTACATTTCATTTATAACGATTTTACGTCTGCTATCCGCATTTTAAACAGTTTCCCGCGGACAACTTTTCATTTTGTAACAACAAATATTACAATGTGGGTTAACACACGACATACATGTGTCAAGCAATAATTAAAAACATACGTATTAAATAATAATTAAAAAAATAAATGAAAATAGAGAACCGCGTTAATCGTTGGTATGCCCCTTTTAATAAATATACTGGTAACTTTAATTGCTTATTCACAATTAATTCAGCCACTCGGACTTGATTTTTATATTGTAGAACTTTTTAGAAATAATTTTTATATTGTAGAACTTACTAGAAAGAAAGTACAGCACGACCGCTCTCAGACTTCAACTAAAAGCCTTCAACGTCAATGTGAGATCGCAGCCGCCTGCTTAAAACAGCGAAAGATTTTATTAATTACTGGCAAACTAGGTAGTGGAAGATCGCGCATCGCTACAGAACTACAACTTGCTCTCACAACAGTCAAAGACGACGTTCTACCCTTGCATTTTAAAGTGCCCAGTGACTTGAATCTTTTGCTCAACAATTCGATTAACGCTGTAGTGGTTATTCCAGATTGTTTTGGAAGTGGTAAGCTTGATATAGCTAAAGTAAGCGAGTTTCAGAGGCTTATTGAGACGATACAGTTCTTGTTGAGCAAAAACAGGCTGATATTGATCTTGACATCGGAGAACGATGTAATGTCACAGCTGAATGAAAACCAAGAACTTCTGGCTTTCTTTGGCAAAGAAGCATGTCGATTTGATATGGATTCGAAGGAAAACGAGTTGACTGTCCAGGAAAAATATGATTTGCTGTCTTTACAATTGAAAAAGCTGAACATTCCAAGTTCAATCATCAGCGACGTGTCTCAGTTGAATACGGACCATGCTGTTTGTGGGTTTTCGATGCTTTGTTCACTGTCAGTAATAGCACAAACAGACATTCAAATACTGTTTGAAGACCCACAGTCATACGTTGTTGACTATGTCAACAAATGCAAAGAAGAAGACTTTGCTTCATTTATTTTGTTAGTGTTGTTATTAATTATGGATGGGAAATACCCAGTTTCAGGACTAAGTAACAAAGACAAAACACACTTCATGCATTTATTGGAACTTTACACGCCAAGAAAATGTTCATATGTTGATGTAACAAATTGTGTTAACAAGCTTAAAGAATGCAATCTAGTTGTTGAAAATGAAAATGAATACCTGGTACTGTCAAGTAGAATTGTCTTCTTAGGCGTTCTAGAAGTGTTTATGCAGTGTGACTTTCAGGGAGCTATTGGTGATTTGCCGTTGTCAGCTTTACAAGCTATATCGTTCAGAATTGGTGAAAATACTGAAAACGAAGTTGCATCAAAACAAGCAATGAAGATCACAAAACGGATTTCAATGGAGCAATGCACAACTTTAGTCCAGGTCGTTCGAAATGCACTGGACAACGAAAGCAATTCTCTCAGAAATATTGCGTCGCTTGAATTGTGGGACATGGACGAATTTGTGAAACTTTTCTTCCAGCTATACGATTGGCAGTTATTTTTAACATTTCGAGAAAATGGTCTACCACTGAGTTCGTTTCTGGTAAAGGCAAATAAGATATTGGTTACTGCCCATTTTACACAAGCTTGCGAACACACACGCAGTGTAATAAGTCCGGAGATTCGCACGTCGATTGGGAAGACGGTTGCCGCAATAATAGAGACAGGGATGCACATTGATTTTCAACCTCTTCTGAGGATATGCAATCCAAATGACCAGCATGTTGTAAAGGCTGCGGTTTCTTGTGGAAATATACGAACGCTAGAACTAGTATGCTCTCCAGATTTTCCGCTGCAGCCGTCGATTGGCGATGCCCTGCGCATTGCTTGTAAAAAGGGAAAGATTGTTGTTGTCAAATTTTTACTGCAATCAATGGATCAAAATACGATGTCAATACTGAAGAGCACGAAAGACAGTGATGGAAGTCAGCTCATTCGCAGTGCTGTTATTGGAGGTGAATATGAAATTTTGAATCTCTTGGAAAAAGCCGGATTTTCTCTGAGTCCGAATTTCAAAAACGGACTAACGATATTGCACATTGCTGCAATGTATGGAAGAACAGCATTAGCGAAAGGTATTTGTTCTAGGTTCTCGTACTTGATTACTGCCACCGACGACAATGGATTTACGAGCGCGCATTACGCAGCAAGAGAAGGACACGTCGACACACTGGCGCTCCTTGTTAGCCTTGGGGTGGATCCAACTCTGCGAGTTCAGGGCGGCAATACCGTCTTCCATTTGGCTGCCGCAAATGGTCATACATCAGAGCTACGTTACATCTGGAATAAATCTGCAGCAATAAAAGGTTTGCCAAACGATGAATCGTTTACGCCTCAACAAATTGCAGCAAAGAATGGACGCGTTCAAGCTATGGAATTTTTCCTCAAAAATGATATAGACCCAAATGAACGAACGTTAGACGGTAGAAGTTTTATCCAGCTGGCTGCCTTTGATGGACACACTGGCCTCGTGGAGTACCTTGCCCTGAAATACCCTCAAATGACCGAGACGATTGATCGTGATGGGAACACACCCGCACATGACGCTTCCGCAAGTGGATCGGTCCATGTTCTTTCCTTTCTCGTTGAAAATTACATCGATCCATACGTAGTAAGCAAAGATGGATGTACGATTCTACACGAAGCTTGCTATTATGGTCACTTGGACACGGTTAAATACATTTGTCAAAATTTTAAGAAACTTCTAACAATGCCAAGTGCTAATGGTTACACTGCATGGCATGCGTCATCCTTGGGAGGGTTTGACGACATCCTGACCTTCCTTCTAAACACGGGAGCAAACATAAGGGCTGTGTCAGACGATGGAAGCACAATTTTACACGAAGCCGCGTTTGCTGGTCATTTAAAAATGGTCGAGTATATACTATCCATTGATCCTGGTTTACTGTACGTCAAAAATGAACGCTCCTACGTTGCGAGTCACTTCGCTGCTCAGGAAGGACGATTGGATGTCTTGAGAAAATTACTGACTGAAATGGTCGATGACCGCTTTCCTAAAACAGCAGAAAATCAAACATACTTGCACATCGCGTCATTTAATGGACAAATGGACGTAGTGAGGCATCTTTGCACCGAATATCCAGACTTTCTATCGAGCCAGGACGTCAACGGTGCTCATTGCATCCATTACGCGGCCAGGGGCGGTCATATAGATGTCCTTGAGTACCTGATATCGCGTGGATCGGACCCAATGTCGACAACGAATGCAGCGAGCACAATCCTCCATTTGGCGGCATTCGATGGACACCTCGAGATGGCAAACTACATTTGCGATAAGTACCCGATTCTTCTAAACTCTCTGGACGGCACTGGTCATAATGTGGCCCATTACAGCGCCGGAAGCGGGAATCTCGTACTTCTCAAATTATTTCTATCAAAGGGAATAGATCCTCTAGCATTGACAACAAACGGAAGCACTCTTCTTCTCAAAGCCGCGTACAGCGGTAAGCTGGACATCATAAAATACCTATGTACGTCATTCCCGTCCGCAGTTTCGTCGAAGGATGAATACGGTTGCACGGCTTTGCATTACACTACCAGCGGCGGTCATATAAAGGCGCTCAAATACTTGATCAAACAAGCAATGAACGTTATGGCGAAGACTAACGACGGCCACACGGTATTGCACATGGCGGCGTATAACGGACATCTGAAGATTGTCAAATTCCTGTGTGAGTCTTATCCGGATTTGATCGCGATGACAGACAATGGCGGGGCGTATGCGGGAGCGTACGCAAAGTTATCGGACAATGCAGAAATCGTGAAATATCTGAAGTCTCTACGACGTGGGCGCAATTATACTAACAGTCAATCGTGGATTGGTGGTTTTGCCCAAGGTTGCAGCGCTGTACTCTGTTTTTGCAGAAGGAATTGATTGTATTAAGATGAATACTCGCGTTTGCTTTCTTTTTTTGCGTACACTGTAACAACACCACTAGGGACTCAACGCCAAACGTCTTGGCACGATGTTAAGAAAGGTCCGGTGTATTTTTCCGAGAGGGTCAGATAAATAAAACCCCGAAAACTCTTAACCGCGATTTAAGTCAACATTGAAAATAATATTTTTGTCTAATGTTTTGAAATGACATAAAATCTTTTAACACATTTAACTGAGCTTGTGATTATCTTAAAATTTATTATATCTGAATTTATCATGTAAATATATCATTAAGCTGGGTAAACTTGTGTAAATCATGTATACATGTAGGAGACGTAAACGCTATTATTATGCTTACATGAATCGCGTGTGTCATGACAATGTTCTTTTATATGATGCGTGTTTGAATAGTTTTTCTGACAAGTACACATGTTTCATAAAATGTTTTGTATAATGATTTTATCGATGTTATCATGCACTATGTATGCCTTTGCACCACACCCCTGAATTCGTTTAGAAAATATGCTCATGTTTATATTCTTACATAACAGTGCACTGTGTGCTAATAATGACAAAACACAAACACGTATAATATTCTCACACGCTAATCAGACGATAATATTTTGTATGTTATACGCATCTGGAGTTCAATTAGATGTTATAAATTTACGCACAACATAACTTTATAAATGTACTTGGCTCAATTCAATTAAGTTCATGTGTGTAACCAGAAAAGGGACACTGATGCTGAGATATTGTATATCAAATACTTGTGTTGTATGTCATTTATAATTGGCTTCGAGTGTAAGTTAACAATCCATTTTCCAATTTGCATCGTCCAAATCCGATAACAGTCCTGTCTGATTAGACCCCATTTATAAATGACAGTTATTACCCAAAGATCAATATTAGGACGGCAAATATGAAAGAGTTATTTTCTCTTTTTCAAATTGTTTGGCATTGATCACGAATTACGAAGCTGTATGTCAATAAGGCCAGTCGTCAGCAATGTTTATATTTCGCACACTTTAATTGCTCGCTTATAAATGACTTTTAAACAAATCGAAACCTCCAAATCAACACGTTTTATTTAAACTCTTTGGCAATAACAAAACGCAGGGTGAATGAAATGTATATGTACGTAATGATTAGATGCTTATCTTAAAATAACCACGAAACATGTTTCATTATTATTTTGAATCTCATGTTCTAATATCCATATACTTTTTTATCAAAGTGATAAAAGTAGTTAAAGGTTTATTACAGGGCACATTTGAATAAAACTAATATATATATTGTATAATATACGCACACTACGGAATTAAGTTGATTTTAAATCATACCACTTCTGACTAGCTTGTAACATTTAATCTCAGTATTTTAGCTTTTTCATTACTGATAGATTTTGGACACTGAACTTAAAATATGAAAACATATGTTTAGTTACCTTGAATGTTATTTGGCCATGTGATTAGCTTATGTATGTTTGTGTGGCCAAATGAATTTATCATGACGATGCGCATTTAATACAGCGTAATAGGACAATTGGCGAATAAACAGATATTTCGTAACATATTATCTGATTGTATATACTATGTTCAAGGAAATAAATACTTTTTGTTTTAAGTTTGCTTTCCAATAATTGTTTTCTGTTGAGTGTTTTTTTTCTCTAATGTTCTCACAAGCATTTAATTACTTAAGCTATAACGGAAATTTAATAACGTTTAACAAGTTTTAAATCAACAAATAAATTAAAATTTCTATAACTATAAACTAAAACATTGTTTTACAATATACGAACAACCCGTATACTAATTAACGGTTAACGGTATTTCACGTGAGACCAACCACTATTGAAATTCAGTGGATTTATGACAGGTCTCTCATAATATGTCGTTAAAATAGTAGCATATAAAAGCTTTAAACTGCATCATTGAAATCACATATAACTTAATTGTTCTTTTAATATCATACAAATTTTATGTCTTTGGATTATTATAGGTAATGTGTTTTCTGTATTTACGTCTGCATGATGTATTGTTTGACAAATGTTTGTATTTAAGAACAAATGGTCATATTAAATTCATTCACATATGTGTTTTGTGTAGATGTATTAACGTAGATTCATTGTCCATGAATGTACTCACATAACCGTATTTTAATTAATACGTATCATTTAATAAATTTGGAAAGTACGTCGTTTTGTATATGTTTATTTATATTATCATTACCATCCCAATGTTGGCCTACAGTGCCTTCATATCGGTGTTGAAGATGTTGCAATAGAAAAAATGTATTCAAAATCAATCAATATACTTCAAATTATGAACGAATCATGATGTACGAATATGAACGTCATTTTTATTGAAATGTTATAAACCTGTTGTGTTCGAATTAATTTAATCTATTGAATGCCTGTATGTCTATGCAAATGTCACATCATTTTTTTTTTATAGATTTGAACATTCACTAAAATATGTGCCATATACAATAAAATAAAATTAATAAGAAAATAAAAGATAGGTTGATACCGAACTGATAACAAATATTAACTGTAATTGTCCTTTACTAACAGGAAAGACCATTCTGAATCGTGTGTAAATAATGCAACAAGATATATTTGATTGTTTAAAAAAGACTTCATGTAAAGAAAATAAAATAACAACAAAGCGGAAGGTGTCGTCCCTGAATATCCTGTGAGGACTACATGTGCTTTATGCACATGGATTGAGTCCAGTGTTTCAAAAACGAGACTCAATTTTAATGCCGCATTGTCATATATCGAAGTGCAGGCATAACGAGCCGTAATTACTTACTTGTATATTGCTCTTTGTTTATAAAGTTTTATATCTCATAATATGTAAAATAACTGTTATATTCTAAATCTGTCTTATACACAATCTTAATAAGATGACAGGTCGATTAATTGATCTTCATTTGCTTTTCTGACAAGTTCCGTTTGCGTAGAGTGAGGCCCTAAACGTTGTTATTACAATAATGTTTGACTAATAGTTATAATAACTATTTATGTTCGACAGACACATCTTTATTTCAAATAATACAATAAATGCGACTCAAACTAGCCTGATATGGCAGACTATAAAAACATGACATTTCCGGTACACATACTTGTTACTTGCTTGTACAACATCAACCTCTAACCAATGCATTTCAGTTTCCAGTGTTGTGAAATGTTACTGATGTACAGTTCAAACTATGACATGCAAAAAATATGTATAATAACTTTGCGTATCAACCATATGTTTAAAGATAATATATAGCTTTCCGATTAAATTAATATGTCCCCAGAAATATATAAACTGTGAAGACCATTTAGTTTATGTAGTATGAAATATTAATTCAATTGTCTCTACAGGACAAATCGATTTTGTCAAAAAGGTCAATCAAAGCGAAGCTATTGTTTAAAAAAAATCAACGCATTTTGAAAACAGCAGGAATCATTGTAAATACAGCTAAACGTATAGTAAAGTGTTAAACAAAAACTATATATGATGAATGTATATAGAATACAAAAAGCAACAATCAAAAAAATATTCTTTTATATAGTTGCTGGAAACTTTGTTAACACTGTTGTTTTTGCAATTGATTTCTGCTATCACGCTTCATAAATTGTGATAAAGCGCAACGGTTCTCTTTTGTTCTGCTTTTTAGAATCGTCATGATTCCTTAGACGTCGCCTGAATTTCTTGCTTGACTGTTTGACGTTCAAAATATGCTTTTGAAAGTGATTAATACCAAGAGCATCCGTTTCAAACTGACTTCTTTGATCTTCTGATGGTGACGTCACATAACGCGGCAAGGTGGGACTCTCTCTTAATACTTGGCGAACAGCGTGTTGATGAGCCACAAACTGCGGTTCCTTGTCATTGGTACCAGTGTTTAAATGTTTTCTCAAATCTAAATACTCCTTTTCTATATCCTCGTGTGCCTTTTGGCTTTGTTTCGTGTCCGTTTTACTTGCTTGAGAATTCCTCTGTGGGGACACTTGCTTGAATCTTCTCGACTCATTTAATGACCAACTGGCACCGTTTCCTAGCAAATCGTTTGCACTAATTGTTAAATCGTGTTTAATTTTTAACTTACTCATTTGATTACTTTCCTCCGACAACCAAGACGGTACGTAATCCTCTGAACACAGGGACAATGACCGGATTTTCTTCTCCTTTTCAAAATTGGCTTCTCTTACGGCATAAATTTCCTCTGCATCGCTGTATGCATGATCACTGAACACTGAGGAATCACAATTGTCAGAAATATCATCATCATCATCCGTGTGAAAACCTTCAAAACGATGATATTTCCGTTTAGACTTACGTAGTAACTGGCGTCTAGAAACACGTCGACCGAGTAGAAAGTTTTTTTGAGAGCTATCGTCTTCTTGTCCTCTTTTATCTAACTCATTTGTGTTATGATCTTTGTTAACTGTGTTCGGTTCTGTATCGTGTAGGGTAACAACAACCTTAATCGGTTTAGTATGCTCCTTCGTAATCGGACTTATCCGTAACACACCTTGATTAACAATTGCATTCTTTACATCTACGTCCTTGTTTTGTTTCTTCCTTGGGCGCACTTCGGTCCTCACAGTATGAATATTAAAAAAGTTCGCCGTAGCTCCATCACTCTCAATATTATAATGTATGTCGCCGATCACATCTCTCGAGGCCTGTCTAACATCGCTTTCTCCGCTTACACTGTTATTCCTTGCCCGTCTCCGGGGAACCACCCGTCTAGATTTGAAAGGCTCGTCTGTTTGCATATTAACAAATCAAGAAAATCTAAGTTTGTACGAGCCGAGTGACACAAACACCGAATGTCAGCCATGTTTGTTCAATACGTCCTGTAGAGCTGTTTATCAATACAGCACGCCCATGTTTGCCAAATCTGAAAGCGAAGTTAAGAGAAAGGTCTTTAGATCAATATTAAAGCTCAGAGCGCATACGGGTCGCCATTCTGCAAATGTAATGGGATATAAATCGTTTCGATTCAGTATCTGGATTACGCGATTACCGATCAAATCCATCGAATAAAAAGTTACCCGATGATCATGCATAAATCATTTTAAGTTCATGCATGTAGTTGTTACGTTCAAGTTATCGTTTATTTTCCCAACATTTTGCAAATATATACCGGTAGTGGATACTAATGTTCCTTGATATTGATGCGAATCATTAATCAATTTACATATGATGTATGTCTGAGCACGTTAATCAGTACTTAAATTGTGAAAGATTGTTTTTAAATTATAATAAACATATACACATGTGCACTGCCATATTTAAACAACGTGATTGCTTTAACAATCGTCAACCTATTCACTTACAAAGCCAAGTATTGTTTTTCTTTCAAAACACTTTTAAATGTATGCGTGATAATATTGTTATACATGTTAAAACATCTTTCCACATATGCAATAACTATTACTATTACAATGCATCAATAGCATTGCTTTATTATATGCACCCATCTACTTACCGATATAATAAAACATTATTATTGCAATGTAACATACACCATCATTCAAACACACTCATGGCGGTTTACATAAAACGTTACGTAACATATTAATTAACGAAGCTTACTAAAACAAATTAGCGAATCCACTGCATATATACGGTGCGTATGTTAATATGGTCATACAATGTTAGAAGTTTAATAGCTGATTACGTGCGCTTGTAATTAATACCTTAATTGTCTTGTCATTCGATTAATTGTTCTTTTCACTCTTCGCTTAAAAGCAAACTATTGACCTTTTAATAATTGGCGGCTACGATTGGGTTACAGCTCGTATTCAAACATGGAAATACTGCCATATGTCGCTGTAATATACTATACAAGATAGTCGCTTTTGCATTTGATATCCAATTTCATAATTTTGATTTAATTTATGTTAACTTTAAAATAATGATTTGAAAAAGCTCTTTTAAAAATATATGAGCCTCGTGCTGGGAAAGCGAGGCTTAATGAGCCCCGGTATGGGAAAACGGTGCTTAATGCATGTGCGTAATGTGTCGCCCAAGATTCGCCTGTGTAGTTCGCACAGGCAAGTCAGGGACGACACTTTCCGCCGTAACTCGATTTTCGCTAAGAAGAGATTTCCTTTTAACGAAAAAATAATATTAGCGGAAAATGTCGTCCCTAATAAGCATGTGAGGACTGCAGGCTAATTTGAGATGACACTTAACGCACACGCATTAAGCCCGGTTTTCCGAGAGCGAGGCTCATATGTTTAAAGCCGCTCTAGTTTCAGTGTCTCCAAACAAAGGATTTTCCTATCATCATACGTTTACGTTAATCTGATAAAACCGCAGAAGCATTTGGTTTTATAGTGTGTTTTTATATTGCAAAACAAGTGTATGCGCACTGAATCCGAATTTTCTATTGCCATTCGTTGAGTCGTAAATAATTTCAGCCAATGTAGAACAAAGTTGTGAAAACTTTCCAAATCTAGTGTTTATTTTCTCAACATGAAAGCATTGAATGTTTAGTTCAACGTGAATCTATAATTATCACCCCTTGAAACTGCTATTGGTTATACAGAGGTGTTTTATAATTCGGTTTCGTGTATACTATTTTGAATAAGTTATCTATTATGTTTTATTAGTTAATAATAGAAAATGTCTTATGTTCGTTTTTCAATTTACTTATACTTTATGGTATCACTTTTACTATGTATACATACTATGAAACCACATTTCAATATTACCTTCAAATTTTACAATTAATCAGTTATATATTAACACGTACCACTTTCCACAAACATGTTATGTACATATAGATGTAGTTTTTAATCATATTATTTATCAAAGTTCTTACTCAACCCATCACGCATAGCTTTTAATTAATGGTTGAACAGAAAGGGTGTAAACCTGCTACTGTTCAATGTCACGAGCAATGTTTTGTTTACAGTTTTAATGCGTTTGAAGTGGCAAGTCTTAAAACGAACAAGTGTACTTAGGTTCTGGTTTTATTGTGCTATAAATCGTATCAACAGTTGTGGTGATAAGAAAAAGCGGTCTTAAAGCTTGTACGAAGTCTTTAATGCACGATATAACATTAACAAAACCACAAATCCACATAAAGTTAAACTTCAGCTGCATCGGCAGTAGAGAAAACTATTATTATACAATTCTGTCCTTTATGTATGACAAGGAACCAATTGCAAAACCGTTAGAAAGAAAACAAATGAACTAGACAAGACACAAATGTACACAACAAACGCATTACAACACACGTACAAAAAATGAACAAAACTGCGGTCACCGCCCAGGAAGGTCAATGCAAAAGCACTAAGGGTTTAAAACAGGTTTAAGGAACTTTAAACCTCACACTTGGCCCAGAATTATTAATTTAACATTTTAGAATACATACAAATTTACCTCATACCATCGAAATTCAAATTAAAAAGCAATAAAAGATACTCAATTTCAATTGTATTACTATTTAACAACCCAATGGTTGTATACAGACCAGAGCGCCACAATCGTTATTTTCTGACGCAATATATAAAATGAAACCCAAACGAGAATCAACTTCATCTCGTCTTTATTAAAATTCTTAAGCGACATAGCATCATATGACCCGAGTCATGCAAAAATGGTTCTTATGCCATATGCGACCAGCTAAGCTCCAGACGCAGTACGGTAAGGAGCTACACTGTCCGCTATACAGCCACACACGGTTTCGTGGACTGTAAGCGGACAGGGTAGCTCATTACCAGAATGTGTGGATGCGCAGGCTGGTCTGGATCTACGCTGGCCGCATAGAGTATAATACCAATTTTCGCAAGAGGCGGCTGATATAGTTTTTACATAAAGATCGTCGTCGTTTCATTCTACTGAATCATTATTAAAGAATCCTTAACCAAACAACCTAAATCTCGGCAAAGCAAATCCTTGTACCAGTCTCATGCAAGTCAGTTAAATACGGTGTCATAGAGGTCACATTCAATCATCTTTTTTTAAATTGCACTCCTCTTCTTTCTATCTCATTCCCACGGCATACGAACTCGAGAGAACGACTTACTAAGTCGTGGGAACGAGTAACTATATCGTGGGAACGAGTTACTATATCTTGGGAACGAGTTACTAAGTCGATAGAACGAGATAGTAAAAACAGGAGTGCAAAACTAAATTAAAGACGGGTGCAATGAAAAAAAGAGCGGTGCAGTAAATAAAGGAGGGGGGCATTAAACAAAATAAGAGATACATGTTTTATCGCACTCCTCTTTTTTCTATCTCGTTCCCACGACATACATACTCGAAGGAACGACTTACTAACTCGTGGGAACAAGTAAGCTATGCCGTGGGAACGACTTACTAAGTCCAGGGAACGATATGGAAAAAAGAGGATTGCAAAACTAAATAAAAGAGGGGAGCAATGAAATGAAGAGCGGTGCAGTTTATAAAGGACGGGTACATAATGATCATGGGTTAAAGTTAATTTTATATAAAAAAAAATTTGATTGGCTGACTAACTTGTGGGAACGAGTTAGCTAAGTCGTTCCCTCGAGATAGCTATAATTATCTAATCTTTGTTTAATGAACCCTTCCCTCCCACGACATGTATGAATATTTTATTACTTATCAATGCAGAATTTAAGTGTCGTATGGTATTTTCAACTGTTTAAATAAATTGGATACAAATCCATAAGGTTCAATTATGATCACTAAAGTTTCGAGTAATGATTAAATGGAAAACGTTTCATAATTGTGATTACTAGTATGTCAGATTAACATTGACACGCAATGGTAACTACTAACGGTTAGATGTAAGTTATAATTAAGAAGCGCTTCTGTGATACTCAACCTCTTAAAACATGAACATCGTTGAACTCGCAAAACACATACATGAGAACCAATATCTTAATGCCATACAACTTGATTTCTCTAAGAAATTCGACAAAGTACCACTTTATCGTCTGTTGCAAAAATTGGACGTCTACGGTGTCAAGTTTATAATCTAATCCTGTGTATAAGGTGTTTTTTCGGAACCCATGAGGACGTCCTAGATGGTTTCAGCTCAGCCAATCTCTTATGACTTCTGGCGTCACCCACGGTGGCGTCCTCAACTTCTATCCTGGTCTTCAACAATGGCCTTAATCTGATGTGAGGCTGGTTCTTCGCCGGCTGCCTAAAGAGGCACATAAACTCTCAGCGGACCTCGGAAACATGGCGTTTGCTTTATTCTTAAATCGCCGACAAAGCCAATTACATCGGAATTAATATCTCCAAAATCTGTCATGGAAAAGTTCATATCGGCAACATCCCCAAAAATAACTCCAATATTTTCTTTACAAACTACACGCATACTCCTCGCAGATTAACGCTAAACAAGGGATAATATTTTGTATGTAATACGCACATGGAGTTCAATAACTAGATGTTATAAATTTACGCAAAAGAGAACTGATTAAATGTACTTGTCTCAATTCAATAAATGTTATGTCCGTTACCAGACATGNGACGATTGGCGAATAAACATATATTTCGTAACATTTTATCTGATTGTATATACATGTACTTTGTTCAAAGAAATAAATATTTTTTTGTTTTAAGTTTTCTTTCCAGTAAACGTTTTCTTTTGAGTTTTTTTTTTCTCTAACGTTCTCACAAGCATTTAATTACTTTAGCTATAACGGAAATTTAATACCGCTTAACATGTTTTAAACCAACAAATAAATTTAAATTTCTATAATAGATTTACAGTATAAACTTAAACATTTTTTAGACTATACGAACAACCCGTAAACTAATTAACAGTTACGGGTATTTCACGTGAAACCATCCACTAATAAAATTCAGTGGATTTATGACAGGTTTCTCATAATATGCCGTTAAAATAGTAGCATATAAAAACTTTAAACTGCACCATTGAAATCACATATAACTTAATTGTTCTTTTAATATCATACTTGTAAGTATTATGTCCTTGAATTATTATGGGTAATGTGTTTCCTGTACTTTCGCAAGTCTGCATGATGTATTGTTTGACAAATGTTTGTATTTAAGAACAAATGGTCATATTAAATTCATTCACATATGTGTTTTGTGTAGATGTATTAACGTAGAGTCATTGTCTATGAATGTACTCACATATACGTATTTTAATAAATACATATCATTTAATAAACTTGGAAAGTACGTCGCTTTGTATATGTTTTATTTATATTATCATTACCAGCCCAATGTTGGCCCACATTGCCTTCATATCAGTGTTGAAGATGTTGCAATAGAAAAAAATGTATTCAAAATCAATCAATATACATGTACTTCAAATTGTGAACGAATCATAATGTACGAATATGAACGTCATTTAAATTAAAATGTTATAAACCTTTTGTGTTCGAATAAATTTAATCTATTGAAGGCCTGTAACTCTATGCAAATGTCATCTCATTTTGTTTTATAGATTTGAACATTCACTGAAATTTGTGTAATATATACAATAAAATAAAATAAATAAGAAAAAAAGATATGTGGATACCGAACTGATAACAAATATTAACTGTAATTGTCCTTTACTTACAGGAAGGACTATTCTGAATCGTGTGTAAATAATGCAACATGATATATTTGATCCGCGCTCTGGGAAAACCGGGATCAATAAGCGTACATGAAGTATCTGCCACGGTCTAATTGGCGACGACACTTTCCGCTCAGATTGGATTTTTGTTTAAAAAGACTTCATTTAAAGAAAATAAAAAACAAAAATGCGGAAGGTTTCGGTCCCAATTATCCTGTGGGACTACATGTGCTTTATGCACATGGATTGAGCCCAGTTTTTCAAGAGCGAGACTCAATTCTAATGCCGCATTGTCATATATCGAAGTGCAGGCATACCGAGCCGTAAATACATACTTGTATATTGCTCTTTGTTTATACAGTTTTATATCTCATAATATGTAAAATAACTGTTATATTCTAAATCTGTCTTATACAAAATCGTAATAAGATGACAGGTCCATTTATTGATTTTCATTTGCTTTTCTGACAAGTTCCGTTTGCGTAGAATGAGGCCCTAAAAGTTGTTATTGCAATAATGTTTGACTAATAGTTATAATAACTATTTATGTTCGACAGACAAATCTTTATTTCAAATAAAACAAAAAATACGACTCAAACTAGCCTGATATGGCACACTATGAGAACATGACATTTCTGGTACATATATTTGTTATTTGCTTGTACAACACCAACCTCTAAACAATGCATTTCAGTTTTCTGTGTTACGAAATAATACTGATGTACAGTTAAAATTATGATATGGAAAAAAACAATTATTTATAATAACTTTGCGTGTCAACCATACGTTCAAAAATAAAATATATAGTTTCCTATTAAATGAATATGTCCCCAGAGATATAGAAACTGTGAAGAACATTTAGTTTATGTAGAATGACATATTAATTAAATTGTCTGTACAGGACAAATCGATTTTGTGAAAAGAGTCAATCATATTGTTACAATTATTGTTATTGTTGCAATTGTTAAAAAAATCAACACATTTTGAAAACAACAGGAATCATTGTAAATACAGCTAAACGTATCCTAAACTGTTTAACAAATAATATACATATACTTTATCTGGTTAATGTACATAGAATTCAAAAATCAATAAACAAAAAGAATACAAAAGTCAATAAACAACGTACACGTTTGATAACATTTCTTCTTTTATATAGTTGCTGGAAACCTGTAAAAATTGTTGTTTTTGCAATTGATTTGTGCTGTCATGCTTCATAAATTGTGATAAAGCGCAAAGGTTTTCTTTTGTTCTGCTTTTTGGTACCACCATGATTCCTTAAACGTCGCCTGAATTTCTTGCTTGATTGTTTGACATTCAAAATGTGCTTTTTAAAGTGATTAATACCAAGAAAATCCGTTTCAAACTGGCTGCTTCTATCCTCCGATGGTGACGTCAGATAACGCGGCAAGGTGGGGATCTCGCTAAATACTTGGCGAACAGCGTGTTGATGAGCCACAAACTGTGGTACCTTTTCGTTGATACCAGTGTTTAAATGTTTTCTCAAATCTAAATACTCCTTTTCTATATCACCGTGTGCCTTTTGGCTTTGTTTCGTGTCCGTTTTACTTGCTTGAGAACTTCTCTGTGGCGACACGTGCTTGAATCTTGTTGATTCATTTAAAGACCAACTTGCAACGTTTCCTACCAAATCGTTTGCACTAATTGAACTATCGTGTTTAATCTTTGACTTACTCATTTGAGGAGTATCTTTCGACAACCAAGACGGTACGTAATCCTCTGAACACAGGGACAAAGACCGGATTTTCTTCACCTCCGTCACAGAATTGGCTTCTCCTATTGCAAAAATTTCCTCCCCATCGCTGTATGCATGATCACTGAACACTGAGGAATCACAATTGTCAGAAGTATCACCATCGTCATCCGTATGGAAACCTTCAGCCCGTTGATATTTCCGTTTAGACTTGCGTTGCAACTGGCGTCTAGAAATACGTCTACCGAGTAGAAAGTTTTGTTTAGAGCTATTGTCTTCTTGTCCTCTTTTATCTAACTCATTTGTGTCGTGATCCTTGTCAACTGTATTCAGTTCTGTATCGTGAAGGGTAACAACAACCTTTATCGGCGTATTCTGCTCCTTCGTAATCGGACTTATCCGCAACACACCTTGATTTACAATAGAATTCTTAACAACAACGTCATTGTTTTGCTTCTTCCTTGGGCGCACTTCGGTCCGCACAGTATAAACATCTCTCGAAGCGTGCCTGACATCGTTTTCTCCGCTGACACTGTTATTTCTTGTCCCTCTTCGGGGAACAACCCGACTGGATTTAAAAGGCTCGTTTGTTTGCATATTTACAAATCAAGAAAACCTTAGTTTGTACGCGCCGAGTTACACAAACACTGAATGTCAGCCCTGTTTGTTCAATACGTCCTGTAGAGTTGTTTATCAATACAGCACGCCCATGTTTGCCAAATCTGAAAGCTAAGTTAAGAAAAAGTGATTTAGATTAATAGAGCTCATAGCGCATACGGGTCGCCACTCCGCAAATGTAATGGAATATAAATCGTTTCGATTCAGTATCTGGATTAAGCGATTAGCGATCAAAACCCTCGAATAAGAAGTTACCCGATGATCATGCATAACTCATTTTTTTTAAGTTCATGCACTCAGTTGTGACGTGGATATCTTTCATTTGCCACATATGTTTGCATACATCAATTAACATATTACGTATATCTGAACTAGTTAATTAGTACTTAACAACTTAAAAATTGTTTGTAAATTATAGTAAACATACACACGTGCCGTTCCATATTACAATAATGTGATTGCTTTAACATAGGTCGACATATTCATTATAAAAGCCAAATAATGTTTTTCATTTTAATGACACTTACAAACATATAT
>VMBQ01000591.1:182545-199169 GCA_007657795.1 Dreissena rostriformis | reverse complement strand
AACACGTTATTATTGCAATGTTACAGACACCCTGATTCAAACACAATAACGGCGGTTCACATAATACGTTAAGTAACATATTTATTATATGCACCTATCAGCATATCCACTGCATAAATACGATGCGTTTGTTAATCTCACAATATGATTATACAATATTAGAAAGTCAATAACTGATAAGGTACGTTTGTAATTATTACCTTAATCATGCTTAATTGTCTGGTCATTCGATTAATTGTTCTTTTTTTTTTAACTTTTTACTAAATAGCAAACTATTAACCGATTGATTGGCGGGTACGATTGGGTTACAAAGCTTCTGTTCTAACGTGGTAATATTGGCATATGTCGCTGTAATATTCTATGTACCTTAGTCGCTTGTGCATATGATATCCAATTTCATTATTTTGATTTAATTTATGGTAACTTTGAAATAATCAATCAAAAAGTACTTTTACAAAGATATGTTTAAAGCCGCGCTTTATTCATATTCTTATAATCAGGTACTTACGTTAATATATACAAGCATCGGAGCTTTGGGTTTTATCTTGTTTTTTTTTTTTTTTTTTTTTTTTTTTTTTTTTTTTTTTTTNTATATTGCAAAACAAGTTTATGCGGACTTAGCCCGACTGTTCACTTGCCATTTGTTGAGTCGTTAATAAAACGCGTCGAACTTCAGCCAATGTAGCACAAAGTGTTAAAAATGTAAACTTCGTTTGAAAAACTGTCAAAAGCTAGTATTTATTATCTAAACATTCAAACATGTTAAACATGTGAATTGTTCAGTTCAACGTAAATCACACATTTATCACCCCTTACGACTGCCATGGGTTATACAGATAAGCCTGAGAATATGGCTTCGTGAAAACAATTTTGAATAATGTATACATAATTTATAATTACTTTATAACTTTACATGTGTTTTCTTTGTTATAAAAAAAGTTACTTATACTTCATGGTATCACTTTTGATATATATAGATAATGTTGAATAACATTTCAATATTATCAACTAATCAGTTATAATGTAAAACATGCCAATTTACACAAACAGTTGTTTTAAATATACAGATGTTTTTTTAAATCATATAACATATAAAAGTTCTAATTCAACACACCTCGCTTAGCTTTAAAAGTATGTTTAAAACAAAGTTACGGACCTGCTACTGTTCAATATCACATGTATCAGAGCTATGTTTTGTTTACAGTGTTAAACGCGTTTCAAGTGGCCTGTCTTAAAGCGAACTGGTGTACTTAGGTTCTGGTTTTATTGTGCTATAAATCACAATCAACAGTTATGGTGATAAGTAAAAGCGGTCTTTAAGTTTATACGAACTTAAGGGCACGATATAAGATTAACAAAACCTCAAATACACATAAAGTGAAACTTCAGCAGTTCCAACAGGAGAGAAAACCTTTACTATACAATGCGGTACATTATTTATGGCAAGGAACCAATGGCCTGACGGTGAGGCACCAAACAGATGCACGAGACAAGTTGCGCATGTACATAACAAATTCACAAACACACAAGTACATAAACATGAACATGAACACAACTGCAGTCACCGCCTAGGAACGGTCAATGCAAAACCACTGGAGGTTTAAACCGGTTTTAAGGAAACTCTAAACCTCACACTTGGCCCAGAATTATTGATTAAACATGTTACGTAAACATTAACCTCACGTCATTACAAATTAACAAACAATTAAACACAAAACATTTTACTTTAATTCCTTTTTAACCACTCAACGGTTAAATACTTTCCAGAGCATCAGAACCGTACCTTTGTGGGGCACCTTTCTGCAATGAAACCAACTACATCTCTTTTTTAAGTGCTTAAGAGACTTAGCATCATATGACCCGCGTCGTGTGAAATGGATCTTATGACGTATGCGGCCAGCGTAGCTCCAGACAAGCCTGCACATCCGCATCAGGAGCTGCCTGTCTGCTTATGAGACCACGAAACATTGCTTACTTTTAAGCGGACAGTGTAGCTCCTGACCAGACTGTGCGGATGAACTTGCTGACTGGAGCAACGCTGGCATATGGCATAAGACCCATTTTCTTAAGACGCGACTCATACAGCTTTAACATTCAGATCATCCGCATGCAATGCAGGAAGAAGTCACAATAACAAGCCTTGTAATAAGTTCAGCATGCATCACATACACCTTTCGCAAAGACAGCGTAGCATAGTGTGGCCTCAAACAGAAAGACGCCGTATTTAAAGACACATTCTACTCAGTCTTCATTAAATAAAACATTACCAACCAGCCTAAAATTTGGCAAACAAAATCTATTGTATCAATGCGTGCAAGTCAGTTTATTGCGTGTCCAGAAACTCGTGGACAACCTCAAACAGTTGAGAGCAACATTTCCCTTAAATGATACCGAATTAACACATCAAACTTGTTGCCAACGAACTCATTAATTAACTCACGAAACCATTCCCGCTCCCCGTCGATTCCAGTAAAATTTCATTTGCCTGAACAGCAGTCGCTGTTTCAACAGTTTTAAACGAAGGAAACAGATATTCAGCAGCAAACACGATAACATCTGTACCTTACAGGGCGAACTTCATCTACAGCAGTATCATTTCCCATCTATATACATGAAAAAAACATATCGTAACGGATAGAAGTAAGTAAATTTGGATTAAACATAAGGGCTGAGTCGGACGATGGAAGCACAATTTTACACGAAGCTGCCTTTGCTGGGTACTTAAAAATGGTCGAGTACATACTATCTATTTAATCTGGTTTATTGTACGTCAAAAGTGAACGATCGTTCGTTGCGAGCCACTTCGCTGCTCAAGAAGGACGAGTTGATGTCTTTAGAAAATTGTTCACTGAAATGGTCGATGACCGCTTTCCTAAAACAGCAGAACATCAAACATACTTGCACATTGTGTCATTTAATGGACAAATGGACTTAGTAAGGCACCTGTGTACGGAATATCCAGACTTGGTATCAAACCAGGACGTCAACGGTGCTCATTGCATCCATTACGTGGCCAGAGGCGGTCATATAGATGTCCTTGAGTACCTGATATCGCGTGGGTCGGACCCTATGGTGACAACAAATGCAGCGAGCACAATCCTCCATCTGGAAGAATTCGATTGACATCTCGAGATGGCAAACTACATTTGCGATAAGTACACGATTCTTCTAAACGCTCTGGACGGCACTGGTTATAATGTGGCCCATAACAGCGCCGGAAGCGGGAATCTCGTACTTCTAACATTATTGCTATCAAAGGGAATCGATCCTCTAGCATTCTCAACAAACGGAAGCACTCTTCTTCTCAAAGCCGCGTACAGCGGTAAGCTTGACATCATAAAATACATATGTACGTCATTCCCGTCCACAGTTTCGTCGAAGGATGAATACGGTTGCACGGCCTTGCATTACACTACCAGCGGCGGTCATATAAAGGCACTCAAATACTTGATTAAACAAGGAATGAATGTTATGGCCAAGACTAACGACGGCCACACGGTTTTGTACATGGCGGCGTTTAACGGACATCTGAAGATTGTCAAATTCCTGTGTGAGTCTTATCCGGATTTGATTTCAATGACCGACAATGGCGGGGCGTATGCGGGAGCGTACGCAAAATTGTCGGACAGTGCAGAAATCGTGAGCTATCTGAAGTCTCTAAGACGTGGGCGTAATGTAACTAACAGTCAATCGTGAATTGGTGGTTTGGTCCAAGGTTGCAGCGCCGTATTCCGTGTTTGCAGAAGGAATTGATGGTATTAAGATGAATACCCGTATGCTTTGTTTTTGAGCACACTGTAACACCACCATCGGGGACACACCGGACAACCTTTGCAAAGGTTCGGTGTATTTTTACCGAGAGGGTCAGATGAAGAACATTAAGATAAATCAACATTGAAAATAAGGTTTTTGCCTAATGTTTTAAAATGACTTGTGTAAAATTGATGTAACAGTTGCACACATTAAGCGGGTGAAACTTGTATAAATTATGTTGACATGTAGGAAACGTAAACGGAACAATTATACTTACATTAATCGCGTGTATCATGGCAATGTTTATTTATACAATGCTTGTTTGAATAGTTGTATAACGAGTTCAAATGTTTCATACGATGTTTTGTTTTATATGATGATTGTATCGATGTTATCATGCACTATGTATGCCTTTCCACCCCACCCTAAATTCGTTTTAAAACATACCCATGTATTTGTTTTACATAACAGTACACTATGAGCGGATTATGACAAAATACACGTGTTCTTTCTCTCATATAAACGCTTAACAGACGATAATATTTTGTATGTAATACGCACATGGAGTTCAATTAGATGTTATAAATTTAAAAAGAACTGTATAAATGTACGTGTCTCAATTCAATAAATAGTATTTTTGTTACCATTAAAGAAACACAGTGATGCTCAGAGATTGTATATCACATACTTGTGTTGTATGTCATTTATAAATTGCTCCGATTGTAAGTTTACATCCATTTTCCAATTTGCATCGTCAAAATCCGATAACAGTCCTGTCCGATTAGACCGCATTTATAAATGACAGTTATTCCCCAAAGATCAATATTAGGACGGCAAATATGAAAGAGTTATTTTCTCTTTTGCAAATTGTTTGGCATTGATCACGAATAACTTAGTCGTATGTCAATAAAGCTTGTCATCTGCAATGTTTATTTTTCGCGCACAATAATAGTGCGCTAATAAATGGCTTTTAAACAAATCGAAACCTCCAAATCAACACGTTTTATTTAAACTCTTTGGCAATAACCAAACACAGGGTGAATGAAATGTATATGTACGTAAAGATTAGATGCTTAACTTAAAATGGATGCTTAACATGTTTCATTATTATTTTAAATCTCATGTTCGTATACCCATACACTTTTATTTTATCAAAGTGAAAATACTAATTAAAGATTTATTACAGCGAACATTTGAAGAACACTAACATATGTTTTATTATATAATTATGCACAATATGGAATTTTAGTTGATTTTTAAACATAAAACTTCTTGTCAAGCTTATAACATGTATTCTCATTATTTAAGCTGTTTTATTACTGATTTAATTTTAAACACTGAACTTTAATATGAAAACATATTTTTAGTTACCCTTGATTTTTATTTGGCCATCTGCTGGTTGTATGTATGTTTGTGTGGCCAAATGAACTCATCATGCCGATGCGCATTAAAAAAGCTTAATAAGACGTTATAAACCGCATGTGGCGAAAAAACATATATTGTGTAGCATATTATGTGTTTGTATAAACTATGTTTAAAGAAATGTATTCGTCTTGTTTTAAGTTTGCTTTCCAATCGATGTTTTCTTTTGAGTGTTTTTCCCCTTATTTACTCAAAAGCATTTAATTGCTTAAGCTATAACGGAAATTTAATAATATTTAATATGTCTTAAAGAAGAAGAAAATATATAATACAGTATATACTTAACAATTTTGTTTAGAACAAACGAACAACCCGTATACAAATGGTTAAGTATTTCACGTGAGACCAACCACAGTGGATTTATGACAAGTCTCTCATAATATGCCGTTACAATATTATCATGTAACAGTTGTTTTTTATAATATACGAACAACCCGTATACGTATGTTAACGGTATTTCATATAGGACCAACCACAGTGGATTTATGACAGGTCTCCCATAATATGCCGTTACAATAGTATCATGTTAAAGCCTTTAACTACATCATTGAAATCACATATTATTCACGTGTTCTTTTATATCATACATGTATTATTTCTATGGATTTTTCTGTGTATGCGTTTCCTTTACCTTCGCAAGTATGTCATGATTTATTGTTTATTGACAAATATTACTATGTGAGAACTAAAAGGTCTTTATTAAGTTCATTCCATATGTGTTGTGTGTAGATATATTAACGTAGATTCTTTGGCTTTAAGTGTACTCACATAACAGTAATTTAATAAATACTATAATTTAATAAACATAGAGAGTACGTTGAATTGTATATTTTTATTTTTATTATCATTACCAACCCAATGTGGTCATACCGTACCGGCAGATCAGTGTTTAAGACGTTGAAAAAGAAAAAAATATGTATTCAAAATAAATCGAAATATATGTCGATATCGAACAGATAACAAATATTCGATGTTATTGTTTCCTACTTACATGAAGGACTTTTCAGAATTGTGTGTATAGAATCCAACGAGAAATATTTGAGGCACGCTCTGGGAAATCGAGCATAAACTATCATCCGCACAGGCTAGTCTGGGACGACATTTCCGGTTACACTGGAATTTCATTACAAAAAGACTTCCTTCAAACGAAAAAAGGCCTAAACACTACGCAGGCTTATCGGGGACGAAACTCTATGCACGCGCATAAAGCCCGGCTTTCACGGAGAACGACTCATTTCTAACGCCCTGTCGTAAGACATCAAATGGCAGACAAACCAAGCCATATATACATACTCGTATATTACTCTTTTTTTAAAAACGTTTATTTCTCACAATATATAGAATTACTTGTATACTCTAAATATGTCTTATGTAAAACCTTCATCATATGGCACTTCCATTATCTTTCATTTTGCTTTTCTTACCATTTCCGTACCCCGAGTAACACCTTAAAGTGTTAATGACAACAATATTTGACTAATATTTCTAATAACTATTTATTTACGACTGCCAAATCTTTATTTCAAACAATACGATAAATACAACCCAAACTAGCCCGATATTGCACACAGTTAAACACATGACATTTCGGGTACACATATTTGTCAGTTACTTTGACATCATCAACCAATGTACTCTACTGATGTATTCTTAAAACTTGGCGTATAAAACACAGGTTCAACGATAATATATAGATTTCCGATTTGATGGATATGTCCACAGAGATATATAAACTGTGAAGAATATTTAGTTTATTTATAAATATTGACAATTTATAACTTTGAACCAATGGTCTGAACTATAAATGCAATTGTCTCTACAGAACAAGGATCGGTTTTGTGAAAAGAGTCAACGATAGCAAAGCAATTGTTACACAATTCTACACATTTTCAAAACAACAGCAATCATTGTAAATTCAGCTAACCGTATCCTAAACTGTTTAACGTGTTATAACAAACACATAAAATGCATGTACTATATGTAATTAATGTGTATAGAATAAATGCAATAAACAGACAACCTACACATTTTTTAACCTTTCGTCGTTTATGCATTTGCTAGAAACCTGTTAAAATTGTTGCAATTGATTTCTACTGTCATGCTTCATAAATTGTGATAAAGCGCAACGGTTTTCTTTTGGAGTTCTTTTGAGAATCATCAGTGTGCCTTAGACGTCGCCTGAATTTCTTGCTTGACTGTTTGACGTTCAAAATATGCTTTTGAAAGTGATTAATACCAAGAGCATCCGTTTCAAACTGATTTCTTTGATCCTCAGATGGTGACGTCAGATAACGCGGCAAGGTGGGGCTCTCGCTATATACTTGGCGAACAGCGTGTTGATGAGCCACAAACTGCGGTACCTTTTCGTTGGTACCAGTGTTTAAATGTTTTCTCATATCTAAATACTCCTTTTCTATATCCTCGTGGGCCTTTTGGCTTTGTTTTGTGTCCGTTTTACTTGCTTGAGAACTTCTCTGTGGCGACACGTGCTTGAATCTTCTCGACTCATTTAATGACCAACTTGCACCGTTTCCTATTAAATCGTTTGCACTAATTGTCAAATCGTGTTTAATCTTGGACTTACTCATTTGATGAATATCTTTGGACAACCAAGACGGTATGTAATCCTCGGAACAAATGGACAATGACCGGATTTTCTTCACCTCCTTTTCAGAATTGGCTTCTCCTACGGCATAAATTTCCTCTCCATCGCTGTATGCATGATCACTGAAAACTGAGGAAGCACAATGGTCAGAAGTATCACTATCTTCATCCGTGTGGAAACCTTCATCCCGATGATATTTCCGTTTGGACTTGCGGTGCAACTGGCGTCTAGAAAAACGTCTACCGTGTAAAATGTTTTGTTTAGAGCTATCGTCTTCTTGTCCTCTTTTATCTAACTCATCTGTGTCATGATCTTTGTTAACTGTATTCAGTTCTGTATCGTGAAGGGTAACAACAACCTTAATCGGCTTATTATGCTCCTTCGTAATCGGACTTATCCGTAACACACCTTGATTTACAATTGAATTATTTACAGCTACGCTCTTGTTTTGTTTTTTCCTTGGACGAACTTCTGTCCTCACAGTATGAATATTAAAATAATCCGCCGTAGCTCCATCACTCTCAATATTATAATGTCTGTCGCCGATCACATCTCTCGAGGCCTGTCTGACATCGTTTTCTCCGCTGACACTGTTATTCCTTACCCGTCTCTTGGGAACAACTCGTCTGGATTTGAAAGGGTCGTCTGTTTGCATATTTACAAATCAAGACAATCTTAGTTTGTACGCGTCGAGTGACACAAACACCGAATGCCAGCCCTGGTTGTTCAATACGTCCTGTAGAGCTGTTTATCAATACAGCACGCCCATGTTTGCCAAATCTGAAAGCGAAGTTAAGAGAAAGTGCTTTAGATCAATAGAGCTCAGAGCGCATACGGGTCGCCACTCCGCAAATGTAATGGAATATAAATCGTTTCGATTCAGTATCTGGATAAGGCGATTAGCGATCAAATCCCTCGAATAAGAAGTTACCCGATGATCATGCATTAATCATTTTAATTTCATGCACTCAGTTATGACGTGGATATCTTTCATTTGCCCCATATGTTTGCACATATATAGCGGATAATAATATGTTCTTTTATATAGATCCAAATTATACATCAATTTACATATTTTGTATATCTGAGCTAGTTAATCCAATATCAGAACTTCAAAACTAAATGTTTGTAAATTATAATAAATATACACACGTGCCGTTCCATATTACAATATTGTGATTGCTTTAGTATAGGTCGAGATATTCATTATAAAAGCCAAATAATGTTTTTCTTAAATCACACTTACAAACGTATAGATAATACTGTTGCTATAAATGTAAGTAAATGTATCCATATTTGCATTTTACTATTACTAGTATAATGCATCACTAGTATTGCTGTATTATATGCATCCATCTATTAACCGATATATAATAAGTTAATAACACCATATTATTGCAATGTAACAGACACCCTGATTCAAACACAATTACGGCGGTAAACATAATACGTTAAGTAACATATTTATTATATGCACCAATGTACATACAAATTAGCATATCCACTGCATATATACGATGCGTTTGGTAATCCCACAATATGATTAAACAATATAAGAAGGATAATAGCTGAAAAGGTACGCTTGTAATTAATACCTTAATCATGCTTAATTGTCTGGTCATTCGATTAATTGTTCTTTGATTCACTTTTCACTAAATAGCAAACTATTGACAGATTGATAGGCGGCTAAGATTGGGTTACAAAGCGTCTGTTCTAGCATGGAAATACTGTCATATGTCGCTGTAATATAATATATACCTAGTCGCTTGTGCATGTGATATCCAATTTCATTATTTTGATTTAATTTATTGTAACTTTAAAATCATACTTTTAAAATGATATGTTAAAAGCCGCGCTGGATTTAAGTCTCCCACCAAACGATTTTCTTATCATGTGTTTACGTTAATTTATAAAACCGCAGGAGCATTTGGTTTTTATGGTGTCTGTTTTGTTGCAAAACACGTACATGCGGACTTGATCCGACCTTTCACTTGTCATTCGTTGAGTCGTAAATTAAATGAATTTGAAAATGTAAACCTCGTTTGGAAAACTGTCCAAAGCAAGTGTTTATTTCTCAACATGAAAGCATTTAATGTTACGTTCAACGTGAATCTATAATTATCACCCCTTAAAACTGCCATTGGTTATACAGATGTGTTTGAGAATTTGGCTTCGTGTATAAAAATTTTAATAATTTATCTATCATGTATTATTAGTTAATAATTTAAAATGTGTTATGTTCGTTTTACAATTTACTTATACTTTATGGTATCGCTTTTAATATGTATACCTACTATGAAAACACATTTCAAAATTACCTTTACATTTCGCAATAAATCAGTTATAAAGTAACACTTACCACTTTCCACAAACAGTTTATGTAAATATACAAGTATTTTATAAAATCATATCATATATAAAATTTCTAACTCAACCCATCCTGCATAGCTTTAAATTAATGGTTGAACAGAGAGGGCGTAAACCTGCTACTGTCCAATCTACATGATCACAGTTTTGTGTACAGTATTAATGCGTTTCAAGTGGCCTGTCTTAAACCGAACGTGTGTACTAAATTTCCGGTTTTATTGTGCTATAAATCGTATCAAGAGTGCTTGTGATAAGAAAAAGGCGATCATAAATTGTATACGAAATCCACAAATACACATTAAGCGAAACTTCAGCTGCACCAATAGGTGCAAAAAAATGCGTATTATACAAAACGGTCCTTTATTTAAGGCCAGGGACCGATTGCCAAACATTGAGACACAAAACAAATCGTCACCTCCCCGCGAAAATGGCCAACCTCAATATTTACAAGTTTTCAGGAGAAGGAAAAAACTTCATATTATTTTTAAAAATTACAGAATGAAGCTAAAACTTTGCACGATGCCTTTTTAAATATCCCTACATGTGTCATAATGTTTAAAGTGACATGTGACTTCTTCTGTAGACAATATGAGAAAATTGTCTAACGCAAGCTTTTACAGCTTGAGTTAGACAATGTTCTCATATTTTTTCATCTTGTTTACATTTAGTTTGGAAATTTACAATTAGTTTGGAAATTTTCGCACACATTCACATGGGTATAACTTTGTAAGCCGATTGGATAGGACCTTGGAATATTTCGCGGGAGAAGCGGGCCGTTTTCACCATTGCGAAAATGTCAAAACCCGTTTTCGTGCAAACACTGAGATTGGCCATTTTCGCGGGGAGGCGACGAAATGCAATAAACAAGTGACATATGTACATAACAAAACATCACAAACGCACACGCACAAACGTATATAAAAAATGCGGTCACCGCCAAGGAACGGTAAAAAAACAGGTGCTTCAAACTGAACATTTGGCCCATTAAACAGTTTAATGTACATAACCATTAAACTGGTAGCATGTACATAACCATTAAACTGGTAGCATGTACATAACCATTAAACTGGTAGCATTACAATTCAAATTAAATAAATAGCAATAAAAAGAATATATTTCAAGTTACTATTCAACTACTTAATGATTAGATACAGACCAGAGCACTAGAACCGTAAGTTTATGAGAAAACTTTGTGAAATGAAACCGAAATGATTATCAACTACCTCTGGTCTTTATTAAAGAGCTTAAGAAACACATCATCATATGACCCGGGTCATGCGAAAATGGGTTATATGCAATATGCGGTGAGCTTAGCTTCATTCCAGCTTGTGCATCCGTGCAGTCTGGTCAGGAGCTTCCCTTGCCACTAATGGGACCACTAAACATTGCTTTACTTTTTAGCAGACAGCTTAGCCCCTGGCCAGACTGAGCATAGTGTTGCCTCAAACAGTAAGACGCCGTATTTAAAGACACGTTCTATGAACTTTTCATGAACATTCGCCGCTGTTTCAACAGTTTTCAAGGAGGGCAGCAGATCATCACCAGCAGACTGTATAACATCTTCAACTTGCAGGACGAGCATCATCTTCAGCAGTTCCATGCATCGTCTATAAAAACACCATGCCGTTACGGTTAGAAGTAAACTATGGTTAAGACGCGCTTCTGTCATACTCAACTCCTTTAAACTTGAAAATCGATGAACTCGTAATATATATACATCAGAACCAATTGATAGGTGCATACAACTTGATAGTTTATGGCTGTATTCCCGATCAGTGGACAGAAGGAATTATCATCCCTCTGCATAAAAAGGCTCTGTTGATGATGTTAGTAATTATAGAGGGAAAAGTCGTGTACATCGTAGTCTGAATACTTAAGTTATGCTGTCGGTCTCAGACAAGGGGGAGGTTATGTCCCCAATTCTTTTATGTTTTTACTGTTTGTAGAAGATTTGGATTTTTTACAAGATAGTTCATTGGCTGGCTTAATAATAATCGACATAACCTTAATTTTCGATACATGACTAGACCAGAACTTACGGCACCGCCTATGGGTCATCGCCGATGCATGGATTTATTTTATATCCTGTCACATGCCTTTAAATCAGCCTGATAACCAAGTAACCTAATAACCCAAAAGTTATAAGGCTAATTGACCACGTGACCTCGAATATCCGTCAGTCGCTCTCCGGTGACGGACTACTTTTGATCATTAAAACATTAAATCGTTTCTTTTTAATGTTATCGTGTATATTACATATCATCCTTTTTGTGTCTTCCTTAAAATATATTACCGAACCAGCTTTCCGTATTTTTATTTTCATTCACTTGATTTCGCATTGTATGACGTATCCCGTATGACGTCATTTCGGTAACGAGACATTATTCGACAACAAAACAGATTGTACGTGGTGGATTTTTGACAGTAATTTTTTGTTTAAAAAATTGAACTAATCCAAAACGTATTTCGGATTGTGTGTAATGTGTTTGTCATGAAAACACGAAGAACAGACATTGGAAGTTCATATAGTTGTTACTTTATTATGCTCCCCCAAAATGTTTGGGGGGGGGGAAACATGTAGTCGCCGCTTCGTCTGTCCGTCCGTCGGTCCGTCCGTCCGTGCGTCCGTCCGTGCAAAATTTTTGTCCGGGCTATTTCTCAGCAATTAATGACCGGAATTCAATTTGAAACTTTATTGGAAGCTTCACTACCAAGATAAGATGTGCATATTATCAGCCGGTTTGGTCGGATGATTTTTCACAGAGTTATGGCCCTTTGAAATTTTCCATTGTACATATAGTGCAATTCTTGTCCGAGCTATTTCTCAGCAACTTATTACGGGAATTCAATGAAACTTTATGGGAAGCTTTACTACCAACAGGAGATGTGCATCTTATCAGCCGGTTATGGTAGGATGATTTTTCACAGAGTTATGGCCCTTTGATTTTTTTTGTCAAAAGTTATGCCCCTCAAGACGTTTCCTTTTATCTGAATATATAATACAATATTGAGACAAAAACAACTTTTGGGAGCATCACCCGTCTCCGACGGTTTCTTGTTGTTAATAGCATTGGATTAAAGATATCATTGATGATTCAGGTAAGAGTGTCGTCGTTTATGCTAAAATTAGTTTTGTTTAGGACTCCTGTCAAAGCTTAAATAATGTCATCAATCTAATCTACAGCAAAGTTTCAGCTGCAATCGATATTTTAATTATCCAAATAATGTGCTATGTGTAATTATAATTATGTTCGATTAGGCCCTATTTGTTTGGTGTGTGGCTCAATTTTATTTAAAACGGTTGACTTAGACTGAATGTGCACGCTATTGTGTTCAATTGAATGTTCGAATAAAATTGAGTTTTTGTTTTGGTGTTGCATTTGTTTTCAATTTCCAACAATAAAAATATATCATTCTCGATTCGTGTTTAATTCCTTCTCATTTTTTTAATAGGAAAGTATTAAAAGAAAAGGTTTAATGTGGAACTATTCTTTACGTGACACAATCTTTAGTTACTTGTTCGTTAGTGATGTTGCGTACATCACACCCGATCAGAATAATTATTTTGTTATGTCAATTAATCATTTGTGTTTGATAAAAATGTGCTAACGGTAAATGTGTAAATGTGACATGATAAATAGAATAATAGGTTGGTGACGTGGATGGAGAATGGTTATCTGGCTCGGCGGAGGATCTTATCGGGTTCGCCTTCTCCATCCTCGTCACCAACCTATTATTCTCTATGCTCTGTCGAATTTCGTGTTTGATGAAAATATCACGACCGTACGATGACGCTAACATGAAAACATACGACATAATGACGATAGCGCGACAACACGAACGTACGATGACGATATAATGGCAGTACGACGATGTAATGCTTGACAGTGCAATGACAAAGGCACGAAACTACGACAGTACGATGATGCAATATGCTAGTTATTTGGTGCAATCACCTTGGTGTTGTCGCGTTATCGTCATCGTACAGTCGAATATCGATTTTAAAATAAATCCATACAATAAACGGGCTTCTGTAAGAAGAACTAGCAGTGTCGCACGGATACTGGACAAATAAAGCTGACACACGCTGAAGCACCGGCGAGTCATCACACGAAAATCTTCCCTTAATAAACTTACCGGTATATATGATTTCATTCATGGCGAGCCAGAGAGCCAATGTTGTGCGTGCATTTCGAGGTTTATATGGTAATTCCACCGCGCCTTGAGCTGTATTATATATTTTTTTAAACGATGTGAATCCCAGCACTACTTTTTAACATACTTAATTATCGAGGGTTAGGACAAAGATCTTTCAATAAACATTGTATGTAAATTTCAATAAAATAATATTCTGCTTCTGCTCAAATGTTATACAGTTTCGCATCGAATGCCCATATGACTATTTAGGTTAAAATTGTTATTTATTTTGGGCAGTAAATTTTTATTTAATCTTTGAAATGATACTGTTATCAACTATATTTATCAAAATAACACGTTGTTATGCAAAGGCATTTTATGTACCATAAATAAAAACAAAAACAAATCTACATCAGTCTGTGATTGTCCAAAGAGTTGCTTATGAATATCTCCGGAACTATTTAAATTGACATCGCATTGTTTATTTCAGGTTGTAGATTTTTATTTTATCTTTAAACTGATGCTTCAATCAGAATATTTAGTAGGAATACTTAAGTTGTAATCAAAGACAGGATGTGTACATTTAGGTATGCTCTTGAAATCTAAAGAAGTTTGGGTTATAAATATTGCAGTGACAAATATCGTATAACTTGTAATGTGTATTATTATTGTATCAATACTAATTGTTAAAGCTGAAATAAATATCGACGCTTTGTTTCATGGTTTACTGTATTTTTATTTTTTAATATGCAAAATGACAAAGAAACATGTTTATTGCATTCAACCGGTTTACGTAAGGCCGCTCGATGGAACAATATTTCCAGCAGCCGTTTATTTGCGTTTTTTATATTTGTTTATAAGTAGCTCTATGGATAAGACGAATTTCGAATTATAACTGTGGCTGCAATTTTCAGCTATGTATTATTTTATTTTATTTTTTTATTTTTTTTTACTGAATGCTTTTTTATGTTAGTCAGGTGTGGCCTTGTTAGAGGGAGGGGGGATGGTGCGAAGTAGACCACACCTGTCCGGTATGGTGATCACCAACGAAACTCAGATGTGCATTGGGTGAAAATTAAACACTGTTCGCTTATATGAGAAGCGCATGTACCAACCACTGCGCTAACTCGACAGATCCCCCGCTATCGAATTCAGACCTGCCAGACCCACCAGGGACCACAATCAGCGCTCCTCACAAATATAAGGATGATGACGATGGTCAGTGCAGTATAAAATGACCATTTGGTAGAAATTGCACTAAATCTTATTGAGTTGAACAAAAAAACACGCGAATTCTTTCAGATCTGAAAGATTGTTTACGGCGGTGGTTGTCGCTGGGCAGGATACTCAAAACGTGAATAACTATACTGTAATGTAGCCTAAAGCATGGGAGATAACTATTAAAACACGAGGAGAGAATGAATTTTAAGTTTAAAAAACGAGACCAATTTAAAGGTCATAAAGGAAAAGTACTAAGAAAACAGCTGTATGGAGCCAAAAAGGGCAACCCTGAAGTAATTGATGAAGAACTAAAAAAATTGGAGAAAGCAAAATCCGAGGTACATTGGCGTGTTATTTATATTGAACTAATTTTCGGATAAACACATCCGGATGAATCATGAAAGTAGTAATACCGAAATCCCCATACTAACCGAAATCCAAGAATATTTTATTTATCATATTAATGAAGTGTATAATATTTTTGAATAACGTGAAAAAAAAGCTTTTATATAATAAATTTATTGTTTATTATATTGTATATCGTACGAAGCCCTAATTCCGAGCGCATCCTGATATCGATCATTTTGTTTACATTGAGAACGCAGCTCTAGTGATAACTTCACACGCATGCGCTCAGAGTATTTTATTGAACTAACATAACTACGCTTGAAAATAAAATACATACACAACCAAAATGCGGAAAAACAGGAATAATTGAATTTCAAAATCTTACTTCAACTAAAATAATCCAAAACAAATTATTTTCACTTTTTACTGATTTAAAAAAATATTGCATGAAAACATAATAGATTCTAGCATAAGAGCAGTGCGTGCAAACCGTGTCAGGGTTATCACGTGTGTTCAGTGTGAAAACCCCCATTCCCATTGGATGTTTATTATATTAAATCTTTTAATAGTTCAGTGAATCAAATGTACGACTGTAAGTTAAGCAGTCTGCAAAACTAACTTTTTTGTCTCTATACAGGGTTTTTTTTCCTTCTGAAAGACCCGCCGAATTTCGGCCCTTTCCCCTAGATATTTTTTCCCCTCTGACAGAAATTTTTCCCCCAAAAATGATTTTCCCCTAAAAAAAAAAATTTTTTTTTTTTTTTTTTTTTT